>CM059201.1:14196688-14499390 GCA_030323885.1 Branchipolynoe longqiensis
TCACGGAAACGCCGGCATCAGGTTTCGGACTCCGAGTCGGAGTGGGAAGGTGCCTCGCGTGCGCAGCAGTCGACCGACTCTGAGGTGTTACAGTCTGCGAAGTCTAAGAAGACGAAGAGGGATTCATCGGAAGGCGATGAGTACTACCGAAAACGTAGTAAATCCCGAAAGCCCAAGAAAGTGAAGAAGTCTAAGTCAAAGAAGAAGAAGAAAAAGAAGAAGTCTTCTTCTTCCGACTCTTCGTCGGATTCCACGACTACCGACACAGATTCTGAAGCGTCGCATAAAGGGAAGTATGCGGACATTACGACGAAGGTTATGAAAAAGATCAGGTTGGACAAACGTAAGAAAATCAACACGTGTTCGTTGATGCGTAAAAATGTCCGCGGACATTTTCATACGTTTAAACCTGTGGAGGTTATAAATAAACTTGCTGAGCAGTACACTGGGGTTAAAGGACTCCCGGAGGCTACCATGAAGGACATGGATGACGATGTTACTTTAAATGAAGATCGGAAGCGAATGGAGGCTTCCTTGAGCATGGCGCATAAAGGGGTGCTGGTTGCGTTGGCGGCTATTATGCCTATAGCCAACCGTATGATGACGGACCATAAGTTTACTACTCTTTGTGAGGATATGAACGCGGGGGTGGCAGCATTAACGGCAACGAGTAATTTTCTCTCATATCGCAGATATGAGAATGTCTTCAAATCAGTAACCACAGAGGCAAGAAAGGAGGTGGCAAGATCCAAGAAAGTGGTAGATAATGATAGGAAAGAGTACACGTTGTTCCTTCCTCCGAAGCCAATCAAAGGAAAGCCACTGGATGCAACAAAGATGTTCGGAGGCCAGTTGCAGTACTTGTTCAAACAAGTGGAGACGGCAGCCAAACAATCAAAACACCATGAGGTGAAGAAGGAGAGTGTTGGAAAATTTAAGAAATTTAGATCGGATTTTCGGGGCAGGCGAACCGGCCAACGAGGAGGACACCCAGGCAGCTCCAGCTACGGAAGTCAGAGAGGCCGGGGGCAGAGAGAGAGAAACCAGTTCGGTTGGAACGACGGCAACCGTCTGTTCAGGGGGAACCCGCCCTTCAAGCCGCTCCCGAGGCCTGCCAACAGGGACACCAACAAGTAGAGGTGTCGACTCAAACTTCAGTAAGCGATTTTCACACTGGTAATATAGCTAATAATTTTTTGGCTTGGCAAAATATTACGAGTAATGTTGAAGTTTTGGAGATTGTTAGAGGTATTGAGATCCCTTTTTTAAGTATTCCCGTTCAAAGGCGTATACCGTTTCCATACCGTCTGTCTTTTGACGAACATCAAGCTTTAGATAAGCAAGTAAAAATTTTTTGTTCTAAAGGAATAGTGGAGCCAGTTCAACACGTTGAAGGCGAATATATATCTAATATTTTTTCTAGACCTAAACCTAATGGAGATGTTAGGATGATTTTGGATTTGACTAAGTTAAATAAGCTAGTGGTTTATAAACATTTTAAAATGTTTTCTCTTGAGACGGCCAGAGATTTGGTGACACCAGGTGCTTGGCTCGCGAGTGTAGATTTAAGGGATGCTTATTACACTATCCCCATTGCTCAAACTTCTAGGAAGTTTTTGAGATTTTTATGGGGGGGGTCAGCTTTTTGAGTTTACATGTCTACCGAATGGGTTGGCTTGTGCTCCTCGTTTGTTTACGAAATTACTTAAACCCGTTTTTTCTGAGATGGTGAAGAAAGGCCATGTTATGTTTCCTTATATTGATGATTCCTTTATTGTTGCGCAAACGCAACAGCATTGTTTGTTAGCCATTAAAGATTTATGTGATACTTTAACGGAAGTAGGTTTCTACATTCATAGTACTAAATCAGTTCTAATCCCTACAAAGAAATTAAAATGTTTGGGTTTCTTTATAGATACTGTATGTATGACGGTGTCTTTGACGCCGGATAAAATTGAGAAATTTAAGACCACAGCTGGTGATTTGTTGGGGTGCAAAAGACCTAAGATAAGGCAAGTAGCAGTGTTAGTGGGGATTATGGTAGCGTATTCACCTGCTATTTTATATGGTAAGGCACATATTAAGTCTTTGGAAATAGATAAAAATGTGGCGTTATCAAAAAATAAAGGAGATTTTGAACGTCTTATGATCATTTCGGAAGATGGTCGAAAAGATATCGACTGGTGGCTAAGCCACGTTAGTAACTCTCATAATCCAATTAGAATGGGGGAGCCTAATATGGTTGTTACCACAGATGCCTCGCTGGAAGGCTGAGGTGCTCATAGAGGGGCGCTAGCTACAGGGGGCTGTTGGCTAGAGGAAAAGAGAAGTGATCATATTAATGTTTTAGAACTCCGAGCTATTTATTTAGGTTTAAAGAGTTTGGTAGAGGTGCCTGAGACTGTTGTTCAAGTTTTGACGGATAATACTACAGCTATGGCGTATATTAGGAATATGGGTGGAACGAAGTCCAAGGAATGTAACAAATTAGCAACACAAATTTGGGATTGGGCTCAAAAACACCAAGTTTGGTTAACAGTTGCACATATTCCAGGTAGCCAAAATACGTTAGCGGATTTTAAAAGTTGTTGTTTTCATGATCATTTAGAATGGTCTTTGAGTGATAGTATTTTTGAGGAAATTTGTAACAAGTGGGGTTTTCCAGAAGTAGATTTGTTTGCTTCGCGTAGGAATAACAAAGTTGATAGATATGTTTCTTGGCACCCAGAGCCAGAATCCTGGAAAGTGGATGCTTTCTCGATGATTTGGAATGAAAAATTTTATTATATTTTTCCCCTTTTGCCTTAATCAGCAAGGTAGCCAGGAAAATCAGACTAGACAATGCGCATGCAATGCTAATAGTGCCGGAGTGGAACACGCAGCCCTGGAGGGCAGCAGTGGAGTGGGGAGCGAGAGATTGTTTACGATTCCCAAGAGGTCCGCTGAACCTTCGTTACCAAGGAAAACTAACAAACACGGGAGACGTGTCCACAACACCACTATTGGCATTCCTTTTTTAGCTAAATATTTAGAAAAGTTTGGTTTAGATAAAATTACCCAGGAGAGGTTAATTGCGCATGCGTGGCGACCAGGAACTGTAAAATTATATACGTGTTATTTAAAGAAATGGGGTGTTTATTGCTTAGTGCATAAAGTAAAGCCTATGAACCCTTCGATTGCTCAAGTTACAAGATTTTTGCGGATGATGGAAGATGATGGCCTGGGTTATGGAGCTGTTAATACAGCCTGATGTGCCCTATCGGTAATTCTTCCCAGGATTGAAGGACAAACAGTTGGAAAATATCATGTTATTCACTGGTTTATGAGGGGTGTTTATTTTAGGAATCCTCCTAAGCCAAAGTATAGTAGGTTTTGGGATGTTTCAGTAGTATTTAAGCTGTTCCAGCAATGGCCTAGTAATAGACATTTATCGATTAAACAGTTAGGTTTTAAGTTGGCTGTGTTGTCACTTTTGGTAACTGGACATAGAGGCCAAACTATTGTTGCCCTTTCACTTCAGGGCTTAGAGATAGATGACAAGGAGGCTACATTTGATTTGGATAAGTTGTTAAAATCAAACCGTTTAGGAGACCCACTCTCTTCGATTAGTTTGACGAGTTTCCCAAAGGATAGGAAACTTTGTGTGGTGTCGGTGATTAAAGTGTATATTTCCAAGACAGCGCCAATTAGGAATTCACGCCAGCTCTTGATTAGCTTCATTAAGCCACATAAGGCTATCTCCAGAGACACGCTCGCAAGATGGACGATGATTGTGCTCAAGGAAGCAGGTGTTGATACGCAACGCTATGCTTCGCATTCTACGCGAGGTGCGATGGCTTCAAAAGCAAGACATTTGGGGATCTCGGTTAAAAAGATCCTGGCACACGCCGGCTGGAAGACGGCGAAGTCGTTTGCAAAACATTACAACAAACGACTTGAGAAGACAAGTTGGGTGGCGACCCGACTACTCACCAACTAAGAAGGTCACGTGAGTGTGAACAGGTTGAGTTATGATTGTTCTGAATGTTACATTGTTGATGTACATGATTGAGGATAAAAATGAGGCTACGTAAAGTCTCCCTCGGCCTCGAGTAGCCGAGGCGGTGTACCGAGGTAAAATGGTATAGTTAGACGAATCTTACCTTGGTACAGATGATGGATAACTCTTGTTTTCCCGAGGTACAAGCCTCGGGTAGTCGTGGGCTAGGGCCCACCCACCACACCCAGTCACGACTACTATGTTTGCTTGTGCCAAAAAGAAAACATGAGGAATTCCAATCATTAACCGCATTTTTATCCTGAATAAGTTTTGTAAAGATTGACGTACCGGATGTTGCTTCCTTCTCCCTAGCCCACGACTAACCGAGGCTTGTACCTCGGGAAAACAAGAGTTATCCATCATCTGTACCAACGTAAGATTCGTCTAACTATACTATATATATATATATATATATGATGTATAAGCATTATGCGAGTATAAGGCATGGAAGGAAGTTATTATTATTATTACTATTCTATTCACCTCTATTCGTTGTATCATTTGGCATGCCCCCTCCCATGTGACCACTGGCACCACCACTGCCTTCTTGACTAACCACAGACGCTCAACACTGTCATTCGCGCCCACAAATTTACACACACACACGTGGCATGTTGCTGCAGAGCACACCCCCTCTGGCTATTGACACAGGAACTCGGCAGTTTTGCCTCACATGACGCCAGAGTTGAGAACAACTCCGCCTCAGGTATCACATCCCCAGGACTGGAGTTGTTACTTTCAATGGCATGGCCCTCTAGAGACAGGTTCAGCCAACTTAGTGGCACAGTGACATACATGGCCAAGTTCCCCAAAAATCCCAGACCAAGAGAACACTATAGTGATATAGCTTTGTTTAGTGAAATTGCTGTGAACAAATGCACATCATCATCAGCATCGCCATCATCACACATCTTTCACATTCATATATACATTTATACATATAATATAGCACCTGTTTAACCAAGAGAACAGCCAGCGCACCATGTGGTGGGTTTGATCATTTTGATTACACAGTACAGGCTGAGTGAGCCGTCTTAGTATTATAGGGTCTTTGGTTTCCAGGACATAAACAATCTGCTATCACCGGTGTCAGAGTTTCATTTCCCACCAGTTGAAATTCCCAAATGTCACTTCTGCGCATGCGTGGATTCGAGTGACGAATGCAAACTGCAGAGTGTCAGAGTTTCATTTCCCACCAGTTGAAGTTCCCAAGTGCACTGAGTTTGCCGGTACGCGCAGTACAAAACGTTATTTTATTCAAAACTAATAGAAATCCAGGACCCTAACCATATAAATTTAATATTAATATAATCTAGTCGTTTGACAAAATTTCACTTTTTGATTATGTTATTCTGCTAAATATGATAGTATTTGGGCATAATATATTGCGGCCGATGCGGCGGCGATGAATTGTTGATGTTCGACAGTATGGATAGCCACGTCGATGCGGCGATGATTTGTTTAGTTTACATTCGTCGATTTGACAATATGAATAATGCCGCCAATGCGGCGGCAGCGTTAATAACGGTTCGATTTTAGGGTTAATTTGATTAAATTTCACTTGTTAGCGATATAGCGATTGGTAGACAGGATGTGTGAACACTTATTTGTCTCTCATTATTGCGTATGTAATTCTGTTAAATATGATAGCATTGAATAGATTTGGGCCTAATATATAGCCGCCGATTTGGCGGCGGCGGCGGCGGCGGCGATTTGTTTACTTTACATTCGGCTTGAGTTTGACGGTACGCGCAGTGCAAAACATTAGTTTTATTCAAAATTAATTGGTCAATAGCTTGGGTTGGGATTTGAAACTGGTTCATTTTTTACGCATGTGCAGACGACGCTGTTGGATTCTGATGCATGCGCAGAAGCGATATTTGGGAATTTCAACTGGTGGGAAATGAAACTCTGACACTGGGGCTGCTGTCACATATTTGGTACTGCCATCTGGTGTATGGTTTTGCTATGTTTCCTCCCATCTCGTTTATCTTCTGTTTGCTGGTGCTGCCACCTGGTGTGATTTCAAGTCTCCCCGCCCCCCGGCTACCTATACACAGCACCTTCTGCTTCAGACCCATATCACATAATCCCGGCTAAATCAAACAAAAAGGAATAAAACTGATACTTGTCGCTACCTAGCTTAATGCCTGGTACACGCCTACTGTATACGATTCGTGCACTAAAACTGGCTGCCCGACGCAACTCATCACGACCAGATCCATCCCGTTTGTGACTTAAAACTGACGGGAGTACGTGGTACGTGGTTGGTGATACTCTGACGTCGCTGCAAATGGGGCGCAAGGAAGGACAGCGAGCTCTGGATCCACTTCTGCCTGGCCGTCAGATGCGTCCCTTGAGAACCCGAGGCCGCTTGTTTACGGAAGCGTGTGTACTGGGTGCGGAGGTTCATCATCCTTTTCTGGATGGACGTCGCTGTAAAAACAAATTGTACCCGTCTTGTATTGTATTGTATATTAGGGAAACAGTTCGCATAGCAGTAAGAAACCTGACAAATAATAATTGCTACAACCAGGCACCCCCATATATAGCGGGGGAGGGGAGGGGACCAAACGCGAGCGGTTTCGCGATTAAGTATCCAGAATCAGTTTTCTGATTACGTTTCGCGATTATGGCCGTTCCACGATTAAGTTTCGCGATTAAGTTACCCGCCATCTTGTGGTTAAACTCAGGCACACTTGTATACGACAGAAACTGGCCATTTCGAGAATAAGAACAATACAGAAGCAACATTTATTCTTTACCTATGTCTTATTGATAGCCCGCTAACTTTGAGTTGAAAAACAATAGTTCGTTTAATGTAATTTTCATATGAGATCGACGCCGTTCCGCAGACGCCATTTTCAGCCACCGGCGCATTTCTCAACAAGGATGACAAACAAAAATGTCAATAATATCGGGAAAACGGGCCTACGTGACTACGTGACTGTCCGACCTCTGCTGCGATAGCGGCCAACGCAGCAACCTTCTTAACTCTGTTTGAATAGTCTTGACATGACACATCGAAGAGACACGGCAGAGTTTGCCACATCTTGACCATCGCAACCTCCGCCTCGTTCGTCCAGTCCGCCTTTTTTATCGTTTCTGTATGGACAAGGTCACATGACCCTTTCCGGCCCGGCGATTGGCTGACGCCTTAAAACCCCGACGCGATCGATCGCCTACTAGCACCCACCTACCGTATACGATATGACTGACCGCTCACATATACCGATTCTCGAACGGGCCGATTCGTTTTTCGAATCGGTTGCGATTCGAGTTGTAAGCCCTAAAACTGAGTTTTATACGCGAATCGCAAGCGTCTAGTGTGCGCGGGGGTCACACACCTAACGACTAAGACTCAGTTTTATGTGCGAAACGGGCAGTTTTAGATCGCATACGGGAGGTGTATACTAGGCATTACACTCCATATTACTAGGATAGGGAAATGACTGGTTAGCTCAGTGTTAGGATAATGGGACTTGAGTGGGAAATCGGGTCATGGCGCTGGCGGCATTATTCGGATACTAGGCAAACCGGTCCATTCCCCTATGCCGTGAATGCCAAGCGCCAGGTCAGGTAGCGACGAGTATAAATTTGATGAGTCGTTGATTTGACTCGATCGATGATCAAACCCAGACCCTTCGACATGGGGAGCCCTGTTACAAATTCAGTCATCCCATTTGTCTTTTTAGTGCGCTATGTAGGTAGTGTAGCGGATGGCGCCCCATATACCACAGCAGGTCTCAGTACCATGCATGACACACTTATGCCCCCGTATTATGCTATTATGTGACATATACTCGTATGTCATATAATATTCTACTATTCTAAACAGGATCCTATTCATGGTTGGTTGGTTATTGGAGTTTTACGTCCTGGCAACATCTAAGGGCATATCAGGACGGGTGCTGTCTTGTGAAAGTGCTCCCTCATGGCGATTTATAGTGCTGCCCCACTGGGACACCGTGTTGCCAGCACCATGACATACTATCACACTCAGTCACATTATCCTGACACTGAGCAAACCAGTCCTTGCCACATCCTAATAAGCCAAGCGCCTGACTACGAAGTGACAAGTATCAATTTTTAAGTCATTGGTTTGACTCGACCAGGAATCGAACCCCACGATCTAACAAAACGAGAGACTGATGCTGAACTCATTTGGCCATCCCATCTGGTGGATCCTATTTATGTTACTCTCCAATCACATATTTGTCCATATAAAAAAGAATTCATGCAAAAACTCTACCGGAGAAGATGTGTCAACATAGAAACTTGTTAGGCAGATACCGGGCGCGGTGGCCGAATCGGTAAAGCACAGTCCTCGTGTGCGGAAGGTCGGGAGTTCGCGAGTTCGGTTCTGGGTCGAGTCAAACCAATGACTTAAAAATTGGTACTTGTCGCTTCCTAGCCTGGTGCTCGGCATTATTAGGATAGGGCAAGGGCTTGTTAGCTTGGTGTCAGGATAATGTGACTGAGTGGGATATCGGGTCATGGTGCGGCGGCCTGATTTCCCAGTGGGGCAGCACTATAAAATTGCCATGAGTGCTATGACAATCACAAGTAGGTACCCGTCTTGATATGACCTTAGATGTTGCTAGGACGTGAAAAAAAAAAAAAAAAATGTTAGCCAGACACAACTGTAGAAACAGTGGCGTAGCTAGAGGGGGAGCAGGGGAGTGGCCGCTCCCTCTGAGCACATTCTCCAAAAGTGGCACATTTTCAACTATCGTTTAACTCTTTAGTTCCCCCTGTGCGGTGGAAGTTGTAGCTTCCTTGTGTTTTAAGGCCCTGTCACACATCACCGGATTGGAGGAAACAGAAAGAAACCAAACAAAGTCCGTTGATAGTCCGGTGTGTGTGCGTACAAGTTTTGAACATGCACAAAACTTGGAATGGATGCCACCGGATTGACATCTACATTTCTTGTCTGGTTTGAGTCCGTTTAGTCCACTTACCGTCCATTGGCTATCCATTCAAGTCGTTTCGTCCAGCGGATTTTGACCCGCTTTCGCAACATTTTGATACTTATGACGCCCGGACTAGACAATTCTGTCTGTTGCTCAATCCGGCGATGGGCGACAGGGGCTTTAATGTTGAATACAAGATACAAATGTATAATACATTTTTTTCTAAATATGCGTCATGGCGACTTTTCAATGTGCTTAAAACCCTAACTTTAGAACCTGGATACGCCCCTGAGCAGTAGATCTACAATTGCACTGGTAACGCACTGCATGTATGCGGAAACTCATCATGTATTGTCGGGAGGATTAGCTGCCAAAGCACACGGAATGTGCATCGCCGTTTTTGTTTATTGTTGTTTTAGATGGTAGAAACATCTTCCAGACGGGATGGCCGAGTGGGTTGGGGCGTCCGTCTCCCGTGGGGTCGTGGGTTCGAGTCCCGATCGAGTCAAACCAATGACTTTAAAATTGATACTTGTTGCTTCCTAGCCAGGCGCTCGGCATTATTAGGATAGGGCAAGCACTGGTGTGCTCAGTGTCAGGATAATGTGACTGAGTGGGATACCAGGTCATCGTGCCGGCGGCCTGGTTTCCCAGTGGGACAGCACTATAAAGTCGCCATGAGTGCGCACTGTCACAAGTCGGTACCCGTCTTGATATGACCTTAGATGTTGCTAGGACGTAAAACAACAACAAACAAACAAACAAACATCTAACACAATAAACCGGGATGGCCGAATGAGTTGAGCATCCACCTCTCGTTTTGATAGTTTGAACCCTGGTCGAGTCAAAGCGATGATTTAAAAATTGATACTTGTTGCTTCCTGGCCAGGCTCTAGGCATTACTAGGATAGGGAAAGGATTGGTTGACTCAGTGTCAGGATAATGTGACTGAGTGGGATATCAGGTCATGGTGCTGGCTGCCTGGTCTTTTAGTGAGGAAGCACTATAAAGCCACCATGAGTGCGTAATGTCACAAGTTGGTACCCGTCCTGATATTACCTTAGTTGTTGCCAGGACGTAAAACGCCAATAACAACCAATCTAGCGTGATATGAGGACAGGTACCGACTTGTGACAATGTGCACACATGCCAACTTTATAGTGCTGCCATACTGGGATACCACACCACCAATACCATTACCCGACATCCCGCCATCATATTATCCTGACACTGAACCAACCAGTCTTTGTCCGATCTTTAAAATGCTGAGCACCAGGCAAGGCAGCGACAAATATCAATTCTGGAAGTCTTCTGTTTGACTCGGCTCTTGTTTCATCCAATAACCTCCCGCGTGGGAAGCGGGTGCTGCATTGATTGCAGATTGCAACCCTGGAGGTTGTTCTGGTCATGGAAGCAATAATGTAATATAGGGGAGGGGTTGCAAATAGGAAATATTGTGCCTCGAGTGAGGGATTTAAACCCACACTTCTGCCATTCCGGGACTAATGTCCGAACAATTAGCTTATCTAGGCCAAAGACCCTATAATACTAAGACGGCTCACTCAGCCTGTACTGTGTAATCAAAATGATCAAACCCACCACATGGTTTTTTTTTTTGTTCAAGTGTTTTTATTCCTCTGAATCACAATTGCCTCTACACAGTAAACAAATCTACAACAATATACAAATAGACAATTACAGGAAAATAAGCTGGCTGTTCTCTTGGTTAAACAGTTGCTATATTAGATGTATAAATATATATATGAATGTGAAAGATGTGTGATGATGGCGATGATGATGATACTGATGATCATGTGTATTTGTTCATAGCAATTTCATATTGATGTTTATTCATACTTACCTATATCATGTATAATATAATTGTATGCGTTTACATGTGAAACACCAACCAGCAGCCGGGCTGATGAAATCCACCACAAGGTGGCACTCCGAAATTTACATTACCATGGGAGAGATAGGGAGTGAGCCGTCTTAGTATTATAGGGTCTTTGTCTAGGCTCTCAATCTATGCAATCAATCTACCCACGCCTACCTGTGTATGTGGTGTTTCACCTGGGGGTAGGAAGGGGCACGGGAGTGTGTGTGTGTGGGGGGGGGGGGGGGTCAGTGTACTGCACTACACTAGTCCTCCTGGGATTATAAATCTCATATTTACAATTACAAATATTCGGGTAGTACACTTACAGTACATACACAGGATGGTTTAACCCTGTATGGTGCATGA
Source organism: Branchipolynoe longqiensis (assembly GCA_030323885.1). Taxonomy (NCBI): domain Eukaryota; kingdom Metazoa; phylum Annelida; class Polychaeta; order Phyllodocida; family Polynoidae; genus Branchipolynoe; species Branchipolynoe longqiensis. The sequence goes on from CM059201.1 coordinate 14,207,886, forward strand.
CTTGTACAGTTGTTAAAAAAGCCCAAGAGATTTATTTCTGCTTTGTTTCAACGTACACATGACCAAATCCACTAATTAAAAAAACAAAAACCCACCCTAAAAACGCCCCCAAAAACAGCAATTTTGACGTGTGCTCTGTTTGAAGGTACACGTGGCTGCGCGTCCCCGACCACATCTCGGATCAGGTGTTCGAAACGGGCATCCCGTACTTCTCCCCGACGCTCGTCGGCTGCGCCATCGCCGTGCGCCGGCAGTACTTCTACGACCTAGGCGCCTTCGACCAGGGCCTCAAGGTGTGGGGCGGTGAGAACCTGGAGCTGGCATTCCGCGCCTGGATGTGCGGTGGGCGCGTTGTGACCGTTCCCTGCTCGCGGGTCGGCCATGTCTTCAAGAACTTCCCATACAAGTTTGACGGCGACCGCGACCAGATCGTGCAGAAGAACCTGATGCGTGTCGCCGACACATGGATGGATGGCCACCGGAAGTACTTCTACGCATCGACGCGGATCTATGACTTCAAGCGTGTCGAGTTCAGCAGCGAGGAGCTCAAATCGCTGCAGTCGCGCATTGAGCTGCGGAAGAGGCTCAAGTGTAAGACGTTCGAGTGGTACATGGTGAACGTGGTGCCCGAAGTGGAAGCGCCCGCCATGGACGCCGTCTTCTATGGTGAGATCATGAACATCCAGTCGCGAGCCTGCTTCAAGGTGGCCGACGACGGCTACATCGTGATGACCTATTACTGCTACGAGCACAAGATCATCCCTGCGAACTACTTCCGGCTGAACCGACTAGGGCTGCTGCAGTTCGGGCACCGGTGCGTGACCTTTGACCCGCCGACGCCAGCCCTGTTGATCCGTGAGTGCCCGACGCACGACCTGGACCGGTTCGCCGTGTGGGAGCTGAAGCAGCTGGGGCACACGTGGGGGTACCTGCGCGCCAAACGGCGCAACGCACGCGGCATCGTCGAGTACTGGTGTGTCATGCAGGTGACCAACGTGCTGCCAGCACACAAGCGCCAGCAGATGCCGCAGATTGCAGGCTGTGATGAGAGCAACCAGTTCCAGGTGTGGATCTTCACTTACCAATTCGACTATAATCTGATGTTATGATTAAAAAAAATATATATAACAAATTTAATCGTTATAACCTACTAATCATTAGTTCGGAGTAATTTTGATGAAAAATGGCTAATTTTGAAGCAATTTGAGCTGAAAGAACCCAGAATACTTTTGACAAGCTTTCCAAAAGTCCTCGAGCCATGATGCGTATTGACATCTCACGATGACCATGTTACATATGGTACTTGGAATGAGGGTGTGGCTAATTAGGCCACGAGATTGACCTAATTGCTTAATGAGTGTTCCTGTCTCAAATTTGGTGTCCAAGGGAATGAGGTAATAAATTCACTGATTATTCTTTGTAGGCTGTCCCCAATCCTTAACTAATGCATTAATATGTAAGTTGGATATATATAGAACCAAATTTAGAGAAGTGTTTTGGTTTTGAAAAAAATACATTTCATCGGACCATGCAACTTTAAATATTCCCCGCAGATGAACGAACCGATTTTAAAAATGCCATCTTTCAAAGGGGCAACAATATTTTGCCAGTAAAAATAATCAAATGACCTGGTGAATTTGCATTTGTTTAGCCATTTGTACTTGTCCGGACGGAATGAAGAGCGTGATTTCAAATGGTCCTGCTAAAAGCACAGTGATGCTTGTTAGTAAAATAATTAAAGGACATGATATTGTATGCATTTAGCCATGTGTAATAGTCCAAGAAGGCGAACAGGGCGACTTCAAATATGGCATTTTGCAACGTGGAACAGTTAGTGAATGTGCCTGTGTTTAGCCATACTTAAAGCTGCATAGTCCGATGAAGCATCAAATTTTCCTAACCAAAACACTCACCTAGATTTGATTTTACATATCTAATTTAGATACTGATGCAGCTATTAACTATTAAGTATAGAAGGGAATATACTGAATCAATTTAATAGAACCTGTTACTGCTGAAGTCTATGGTGTCAGAGTTTTGGCATGCTTGTCAAAATTAATTTGGCATGTTTGCACTTCAGATATGGGTCATTCTCAGAAGTTGTGTACCAATACTGTGACATCAGTACCACAAAATCAAAATGCTGTCAAAGTCCTTTATACAAGCTTCCTCAATGTGTATGTCCTTTTGCATCTAAATAATTGAAAATAAATATATTTTGACATTTTTAAATAGGTCAAATGATGCTCACAACCAATAAATAGCAGTATAGCATGGAAACCAATCTGGTTTCAAAATCAAATATTTTCCACACAAAGCTGGACATTTTTTTTGACATTTCACATGCCATTTGCTTTATAAACAGTAGTAATAATACTTTGAAACCTCATTGCTATGATGATTAAACAGAAAAATATTAACAATGTAACAGTGGAATCAATAATTTTACACATATGTTTGGCTCAAATTTCAATGCTTAGGGGCAATTTCATGATTGATCTTTTACTATGCCATAACTGGGTCCATGCATAGAGTGTCAAATGGTGAAAATAGTTCCTGTACTGTATCTGTACTCAGTGTTTGATACAGAGTTTCATAGTACTTGCAAGTGGAAACGAAATGTTACGATCTTAATGACTCCAGAAAAGTTGAACTATTTCATCATTTTTATAATTTTTTAGAAATAAATATCTTCAACTTAATGAAGATATTGTATATGACCATTTGAAGTGAAATGTGCTGTTGTTCAGAGGTTTTCATTAAGTTTATGACACTTCATTTTCAATGCTGTTGACAATGTCAAAAATTAGTGATGTAATTTTCTATTTATTTAGCTACATCCATCCCAATAAGATACATAATACACAATATTAAGACTTACTTTCGATCTAAAATATCTCCCACATTATTGGGCTAAATGATGAAATCTAAATATTGACACTCCAATAATGGGTTTCTTTGAAATATGCATTTCAAGTAGACAACCTCAAGTGGTACACAGTTTCTGAGAATGACCCATATCTCAAATGTTAGCCATTTAAAATAAGCTACTTCAAGCTTAATGTAAGGTAGATTGTAACAATCAATTTAATAGAAAACTTACTAAAACTGAAAACCATCGGACTATGCAATTTTTATAGTCTGCGCAGGTGAACGAAATGGTTTCAAATGGACCTCTTGTCAAAGGCGGAGTAATTGGCTGAATTTGACTGACTGATTGATTGTTTGATTGGTGGTTACTTTATGCCTGTGTTTAGCCGTATGTAATAGAGTGAGTGGGTAGATGGAGTTGTTTCAAGTGGGCCTCTAGCAAAGGTGGAGACTTTGACTTTATTGTTGTCTGTAATAAAACTAAAAGACATGATGAAGGAGGAATAAGAGACTAGGTGTGGTGGACGCCATTAATTTGTCTCATGGGTTGGGACGAGGAAAAAAGCCCTACCGTACATCATGAAGCTAAGACAAATCGTATGAGTTAGAGCGTCTGCCTCCCGTGTTGGTAGATCGTGGGATCGTGGTTTCGAACCCATGTCGAGTCAAACCAATGACTTAAAAATTGACACTTGTCACTTCCTAGCCAGGCACTCGGCATTATTAGGATAGGGCAAGGAGCAGTGGAATGAGGAAGACATATGGTCCACGATTGAAATTTCCCCTGCTTAAACAACTAATGTACCCCATCATCATCATGCTGTCGGTCATGATGCGACAGAGACTGCTTTCATTACTTGACTGCCGTTCTCCATTTAGCTCTCTGCTGTGAGAGTTGCGTCCATGAGTCGGTCTTAATGTCTCTCAGCTTCAGGTATCTCTTGATGGTATCCTTGAAGCGGAGCCGAGGGCGCCCTCTCTTTCTGCAAGTTAAACATAATGGGCAAATAATGTACCTCAAAAAACACAAAAAAGGCGAATGAATGGATTTGGTGCGAAGTGAACAGGGTGGCGCCACCGTCGGGCTACCGCACCCGCTCCGCAGCAAATATTACACACGTTGAGAATACATGCGAATAAGTCAATAATAAATAGCAATAAATTCGGGGAAAAAATCAGAAAAGCAGCACCGCCAATTTGTATACATATATAATACTTATATTAAACATATACTAATCTGAAGGGCTGGACAGAATGGTTTCAATTTGGCTGAGGCACATTTGAAATTATTACACCAACCGATGGGGACTATTAATATTGCCTTATGGATATTTAGAATCATATCTTTCTATTTTTGTATTGCACATTTACTAAGTAATTTTTTCGCTCACTATATAACCATATTCTAGTGATTTTTTTCTATCTCATTACATTCATTGATTAAGCCAGGGAAATTTCAATTGCGGACAATTTGTCTTCCGCATTCTGTACCACCTCATATAGTTTATTAAATAAATTTTTCTTAATTTACTAAGAATGACTTTTACCTAGAATATTATTTTCCTTAGCTACAATTTTTTATAATTGTGAGCTTTTTAATTTCATGAGTGTCTTTTGACACATATTTGATCGTATGCTTTTACACTTTGTGTAAAAGTGATGGTTAAGCGAAAATGGACAGAATACAAGTTAAACACTTCTCACTGTGAATATGGCCTTTGCTGCCGACACGACGTAAAGCTACCACCAATCAATTAATTAATCATTCCTCTGTTCCTTGTGCTATGCCCATAATGCGAAGTGCCAGGCTAGGTAGTAACAAGTATAACAATTAAAAGTCATCATTGGTTTCACTTGATCGGGGTTCGAACACATAACTTGTCACACAGGAAGTGGGTTCTCAACTCATTCGGTCAGCCCGTCTGGTCATATAGAACCAAGTTGTCGGCACCTCAATATTGAGCTAAGTTTTGAGCAGAATATTTGTTTGTTTGTTTGTTGTTGTTTTACGTCCTAGCAACATCTAAGGTCATATCAGGACGGGTACCGACTTGTGACAGTGCGCACTCATGGCGACTTTATAGTGCTGTCCCACTGGGAAACCAGGCCGCCGGCACCATGACCTGGTATCCCACTCAGTCACATTATCCTGACACTGAGCACACCAGTCCTTGCCCTATCCTAATAATGCCGAGCGCCTGGCTAGGAAGCGACAAGTATCAATTTTAAAGTCATTGGTTTGACTCGACCGGGACTCGAACCCACGACCCCACGATCTACCAGCACGGGAGACGGACGCCCCAACCCACTCGGCCACCCCGTCTGGTTTTGAGCAGAATAATACTAATCTATAGCACACACTGCAAAATCTATTTTTTAAGTATTTTTATGACGATAGCAGAGAGAGAAGAAAAGTTACATCAAAATATTTTTCACTAACAATTTTTTTATACATGAATGAAAGCGCATCTAAAGTGTGTAGGTTTTTGTATTTTTTGTGTTTCTTTATTTTATGTGTGTGACATCATAGCAAACTTATCTTGACCTACTTTACATATTGATCCCGTCCTGACGGCTCATTAGAAGTTGAGCGGGTGATGCGTTGATGGTGTTTAGTGGTGTATTTCTGTAGTTAAGTAACGCTAATTGGATGTCTTTATGGTCTTGTGCGCATTTCTTAATCATTTGTTTGACTGTTTGTACAAAATGTTCTATCTGCCCGTTACTCCTTAGATATAATGGGCTCGAATATACTGGCTTGAAGCCGTAGTGACCTGCAAATCGTTGATATTCCTCACTTCTAAATTGTGGGCCATTGTCGGATACGATGTACCTAGGTACTCTGTGCCTCGCAAAATTTTCTTTTAACGAATCTATAATAGCATGTGATGACGTCTCGTTTACGACACTCAATTCAGGAAATTTTGTTTAATAGTCAACCGTCAGAAGGTATGACGTGTTGTTAATTTCGAACAGGTCTACTCCTATTTTGTGATAGGGGATACAATCGATATGATGGTTAATCAACGGTTCACTGTGTAGTTTGTTTCGATTGTTTTGGCATGTATTACAGCTGTTTATTTTGTTGTCGATGTGTTTGTTTATACTCAGCCAAAAAACTGTGTCCCTTGCTAGATGTTTTGTTTTTGTAATGCTGGCATGTGATTCATGTAATCTGTTCAGTGCTGTTTCCTGCAAACTGTCTGGTATTAGGACCTGATTACCTGTCATGATTAATTCGTTTTCTACACATAATTTATCCTTATACGGGTGATACTGTTTTGTTTTTGGTGGTAGATTTTCATGTGCTGTACTCCACCCAGAGGAGATTAACTCTTTTAAGTCTATCATTGTTTTGTTGACTTTGTACTCCTGTTTAAGTTGTAACATTAAACTGGACCCGACATTCAGACTTGCTACACTTAGCTTGTCATCGAATAGGTCGACTGGGTTGTTGAAACTGTGGGCTCGGGACAGGGCATCTGCAAAAAACATCATTGTGCCTTTAACATGTGTTAATTTGATGTTGTAATTTTGCATATGCATCCGCATTCTCTGCATCCGGGCTGACAGTTTATGTATGGGTTTATCCATAATGGCCACCAGGGGTTTATGATCAGTCTCTACCACTACTTCTTTGCCGAAAATGTATTCGTGGAAGCGCTGGCATCCAAAACAGATGGCCAACAGTTCCTTCTCTATGGTAGCATAGTTACTTTGCGACTGATCCAAAGCCCAAGAGGCCATCGCGACCGGCTGGCCCTTTTGCATGAGTGCAGCGCCTAAACCAGTCTGACACGCTTCAACTTGTACAACAATTGGTTCAAATACGTCATAGTATGATAGAACGGGTGCTGACTTTAGTTTCTCCTTAAGTTTGTCAAATGCTAGCTGCTGTTCAGCTTGCCAGTGCCAAGCGACATCCTTTGTGAGGAGAGTGCACAATGGTTTGGCGATTTCCGACATGTTTGGAATGAACTTATGAACATGACCAACCATGCCCAGAAATCACTGTACACCCGCCTTATCGCTTGGCGCTGGCATGTCGACGATCACCTGGATTCTGCCTGGGTCTGGTTTGACCCCTTTCTGGGTGAGCAAATGACCAATGTATGTAACTTGTTTTTGACAGATTTTTAACCTATTGTGATTTAGTTTGAGATTGATTGATCGGGCCCTCTCCATCACTAGGATACTAGGATATCATCAGTCACAATTCCCACCCCAGGCCCAGTTGTACGCAAGCCACTTTCCCGAGTATAGGATGTCTGCTTTTGGTGACTTGAAACGTGACCTAGTGGCCCTTCACCTTGACTGTAGTCTCGCTGGCTGGTGTAATCTGGTGCCCGGAGAATGCTATAAATGTGCATTTTGATGCACTGAGTCATCCAGTGTTGATCCTGTCATAGCTGTCTCTGGGCAGCACGTTCGCCTCTGAACCACTGTCCAGCTTGAAGCGGACCATTGTGCCATTGATCGCCAGATTCACAAACCAAAGTTTTGTTGTGTCATCTTCCTCTATCAGGAGTTTGCCTATAAAGAAGTCAGCTTCAAGCGCATCGACTAGCGCCTGATCTTCATTGTCCGGTTCTTCATTGGCAGAACCGGGCATCTCCACTTCGAGCCCATGGACCGGTGTACCTCGGCTGCAGCATACTTTGGCAAAACGACCAACCTTTTTACATGCGCTGCACGTCTTGCCTGTAGCTGTCACGCCCCTTTCCGATGACTGTAGCTGCAATTACCGCAATTAACCTGGCTTGTGGTACTTCTGCTTTGATTGGTGTTGTGACTGGTGCGCGGTTTCCAAGATGGCATTGGTAGGCGTGGCACCCGTGCGCCGGCTCCCTTTGCAATGTAATCCACCTCACTTGTGTCCTCACCCTTCCCTTCAATCTGTCCTGCTTCAAACTCACTCAGTTCACACAGCTCCATACACTTCTGGAGTGTTAATTCCGGTGTTTGTAGTAAGTCGTTACGGAGACGGGTACTTTTCACGCTGGCCACTAACCTGTCGCGCAGTAGTGAATTTCCGTTTCACTGTAGTCACATTCTTTTATTTTATCTTGAAGGGCTGCTATGTACGTTGCCATATTTTCCGAACCTTGATTATGTGTATTAAATTGGTACCTCGTGATTGGTATGTTCGTCTTCCCCATACAATAGGTCGTAAACGGTCCTAACTTGTCTTCTGCACCTGACTCGAATGTCATATTCGTGTGGATGCGCTGTGCTTGTGCTCCGGCAACATGGAGAAACACATAGCATTGTACCTTTTCCGCTTGTGTGCTTACCCTGGAAGCGATAGAGTAAATCTTGTAAGATCTATACCACTCCTTCCAATTGTTTCCTATGTTCTTGTCGAGTATGAGGGGGCCTGGTGGCCTGAGTCCAGGGAGTGGTGTGTTTGATATGTAAGGAAGTGTGAACTGCTTGAGATCTGGTTGACAAGTGGTTTTATTACCGGCGACCCCAACTCGCCTCGGGGGCCGTTTCCTCTCGTCTATCCTTCGTGCGTACACATATACAGATATATATGTCATATATATGTCCGTTTTTTGCGGCTAGACCACAACTGCATTTGTTTACAGTACAAAACGGTAAGAGCGTAGTTGTCAAAACTCTTATTGTCATGTATGCTAGAGGCAAGAAACAATGCACCATAAGTGGCCTGACATTTTTATCTGCTACATTTGCCTGCCAATATATTTTGGAATGATGATTCATGGTCATGGCCATACTCGGAAACGCAAACTTTTTGATACCTTCTTTCATCTAGGACTATCCATCTCCTATAGCCGTGTTCACACGGGAAAAGTGTAAAGCGATTTAGACAAGGCGAATAATATGAATCGATTTAATATGATAGAGTTGTTGATCCATTTGCCGCATTCTCATTCGCATTCGCATTCGCATTCAGATGTATGGAAGCACTACTATGCTTTTTGATTTTTTTGCCGCATCCGCATTCGCATACCGCATATATGGAATCTTAGCTTTACCATGTAGCTTTCTTTCACTCGCTATGTAAATAAGCGAGTTCAGCATTGGCCGCACGCATGTGCGAGACCGACTTCCGGTCGTCTGCGTCGGGATAAAGAAAGCAAACTCAGTGCATTGTCAATGGCAGTGAGCAATCTTCTTACAGAAAAAGTGAAATATCTCTAAAACCAAACCACCTAGAGACAATTCGTTTGGCACACATAATCTTCTTGGTAAACATGTTTTCTATATATTAGATTGAGATAGTTAGGCAAAGTTAGGGTTCTGGATTTCTATTAATTTTGAATAAAACTAACGTTTTGCACTGCGAGTACCACCAAACTCAATGGCCGTGAGCAATCTTCTTACAGAAAAAGTGAAATATCTCTAAAACCATACCACCTAGAAACAAATCGGTTGGTACACATATAGAAAACATGTTTACCAAGAAGATTATATTAGATTGAGATGGTTAGGCAAAATTAGGGTTCTGGATTTCTATTAATTTTGAATAAAACTAACGTTTTGCAATGCGCGTAGTCTTGCACGTGGGTTTGTTTATCCCGATGACTTCCCATCAACCACCGCGCGCCCGAGATGCTGAACTCGCTTATTCGTTACGCTTCTGCGAGGCTTTCAGAATGACGACACGCAACCTATCAAATCGAGCTCTAACGCACATGCCATAAGCATATTCATCGCTGTACGGAGCGGGACGACCAGCCACGTTTGAACTCGTTTGAGCAAGTTTGAACTTGCCGGAAATAGACTTTCCCTCTTCTCGTGTTCGCGAGAACTCAGTGAAGTAGTATCGCGTTATTGATAGATTATAGAACAGAAATACTTTAAAATAAACATTAACTTTTTTATAACTATAAAATGGTATTTATTTCAATTATCATAATCATGTGTTGTGTAATTCTTGAACTTTCGTTTTTGTGAGAACTCAGTATCAGCCAATCAGAGCTGTTCTTTTTTTTTTGCAGATGGCCCCCTCTATGGGGGCCGCCATTTGCAATCGAAAAGAACAGCTCTGATTGGCTCAAATTATGGAAAGGTCCCATCCAATTGACTACATCGCGGTTCTGACTGCGCATGCGCTGAAAACGGCGTTGGGAACAAAGCAAAGGTGTACGCCCATTGAGTTTGCCGATACGCGTAGGGCAAAACTGGCATTTTATTCAAAATAACTAGAAATACATAACAATTTTGCATAAACATTGCATTGAGCGTACCGGCAAACTCAAGGCTTGTTCAACACTAACCGCCAGGAACGCCACGGTAGCCTGTGTTACCGTTTTTCGCGGGAGTTGTCCCTCTCATCTGTTTATATACACGCTCTCTGTCTATATGTCCTCACACTTGCTATCCGGACCGCACTTTGTCCACACCTCTCTCTATCTCCTCTCCGCTGGCCTTTCTCCTTCCTCCTTGATATGTCTGAAAAGAGTTCAAGGAGGGTGAGCCCATCAGCATTTCACTTTCTACCCTTACTCTGTCCCTGTCTTTGGCTCGCTGGATGGTCGCCATCGAGCAAATAGACACGGTCCTTTGACTCAACTCTCCTCATTTCGCTTTGCTAGACTCTGTACCCTTTTCTTTTCCTCACAGGCATACTTCTCCCCCTGACCAAGGGAGTTGTGTGCTTGGGTGGGGCCCTTTACCTTTAGGTTTCTCTCGCTTTCTTCTCGTTGCTGGAGCCGCTGGACCCATCTTTACCCAACCTTCCTCGGAAACCCTTGCTGCTGTCTGCTGGATACAACTGCTGTGCTACCGCCGGACCGGAGATTCTGGACCTCCCCAACGACTCGTCGTTTAATCGTTGTAAAGACATCCCCCAGCTTCTACAACCGCCCCACCGCCGCCCCACCAGAAGATTATTCTTCAACCAAAGATTGGGCCAATTTATCGGAGCCTCTCTATAATGTTGCAGTTCTGCAACCGGTAACCGTCGTAAGGTTACAAACAACCCAGTATCTATCTATATGTCCATTTTTGTATTTTAGTAGTTTCTTGTTCAGAGATAGTTACAAATATATGTATCTTTTGCACAGATTAAGGTGTTTGAAGTATATTTTTAATTTATCTACATCGACTTCTGTTTAAATCACACAATATCAGGACTTAAAAAATGGGAAACTATTCCTGCAAGGATATGCTCAATATGGGACAGTGGTTACCCGTTTTTCCTCCTTTCCTCGCTGTGAAACCTTCTTCCACATGCGTGTGAATATCGCTATATAAATTATGATTCCCCTATCATCGCTCATTACCACTCTTCGGATTGGATGCTGGGAGAGCCTCAAACAACCTCACTTTGCGATCCTTATATATACAATCCTTGATCTGACGAACAACTTTATATTGTCTATGTTTATTATAACATGAGTAATTCGGAGTGTTGTCTTTATTGGGCGAGCAAGAAATGAATTACCCGCCACGCCACCTGCTGAGTGGTGGATGAACTAACGTTAGTTAGGCACCACCTCCAGGGTTCTATAGTAGTTTGCACCGACCTCTCATACAAGGAGACACGCACACAGGAACCTTACTCGCCCGGAATGCAAGAGGTGTGGGTTCGAATCCTGTTCTAGGAAAACTATTTCCCATTTTCATCACCCCCCTCCCCAATGATACTGGTTCCGTGACCAGTAGATCCTGTAAATCTATGCGCTGTATTTTATATTACGAAATAACTGATGAGGTCAGCAAATTGTCGCAGAACATTGTGCGATTAAAATCGCAAGCTTCCATTCGAATAAAGGTGCTCAAATATGGCTGGTCTAATACATGTGTTATTATACAAAACAGAATGTCATATTTAATTTTATTTCTATGAATACATGTAAAGATTTACTGGGTTTGACCATCTTTCTTCTTTTTTACGCCGTTATGGTAGTCCAATGTAATATAATATATTGTGTATTACTGGTCTCTACACATATTTCCATTTTCTATTTCGATAAATTCTATTATTACCAATTACACTATGTTAGTGCTACACTTACAACTGCATTGTCCGCCCAAAAAGCATCAGATTTTCAAAAGCAAAAAGCTTATCTAGATTTGAACCAGACGCGATGACCGAATGAGTTGAGTGTCCGCCTCCCATCCTGGTAAGTCGTAGGATTCAAACTCTCAGGTTCGAACCCTGGCAAACCAATTACTTAAAAATCAATGCTTGTCGCTACCTAGCCTGGCATTGGGCATTACTAGGATATGGCAAGGAGCAGTGGAATGAGGAAGACCAATTGTCCGTGATTGAAATTTCCCCTGCTTAATCAACTAATACATATCACACAGAAGCCTACGTATCCAACTTAACTAATGATAACGTCCTTATCAGGCATTAGTTGCTAACTTGAAGGATGGAATCAATTACTATTGAAGCCTATGAGGTCCGAGTTTTTTTTTTTACAAGCACGCCAAAATTAATTTAACAGAGTCACTTCAGACTAAAGTAATGTAGATAATAACATTAACAATCAACCTAATATATTTATCTCAGAAAATTCAAAACTATCAGACGATGCAACAGTTACTTTAAAAGTAATACAATACAATTCTTTTATTTTAACTCTCTGCAGGGTATGTTTACAATAAACTGAGGTGATACAATAAATGCATACAAATTCCTTACATACAGAAAGGATCCCAGAAAAGTGATGCTTATCTAGCTGGTCTCCATGATGTGAATGAGCAAGTGATGACAATAACAGGTGATACTTAAGCTACATTTTTAACTAATGATTATGATGAGATCCTGATGCGTCTCTTCACAGGTAGTAAAAAACAAAGTAATGATAGGAATATTATATGTATATCATGACATGGATTTATGTACTTACATGCAGTATCAGTATTTATTTTGCATGTATGTTAATAGGGGTAAATTTTATGTTCTTTGCTATAGCCACTTGATATTTTAAATGATGCGACTAGTTAATGACAACTATGTGCTATTATATATATTCTTTAATGGTAATTGATTTAGTATGCATTGAGATAGCTTATCTTTAGTTATTTACAGGTTTCTAATTTCTACTGGTATTGAGTTCCAGATATTGGTAACTTTGATTTTAAAGATATTTGATATGGAACCATCAAATTATGAACCTCTAATACATTGGAAGGAATAAGAGGCAGCTTGAATGCAGGAATGAAATCATAGGGGGCGCTGTGAATGTTGATTCAATAAAAGTGGCTTCAGTATGGAGTGCCAAAGTGGCGCCACCTAGATAGAAGATTGTGGGGGAAATAAGTAGCAGCATTAATACAATAATGAAATCATAGGGGGCGCTGTGAGTTTTTATTAAAGCTGCATAGTCCGTCCCATGAAATATCACATTTTCAAAAAGCAAGACAATTATCTAGAATTAATTCTACATGTCTAACTTAGGTACTGATGCACATATTAAACATTTGTTGCAAAATAGATGGGAATACGGAGGCAATTCAATAGAACCTGTTACTGCTAACGCCTAGGCCTATGGTGTCAAGCATTTTGGCATGCTTGTCAACATTACTTGTATATCCTTGCACTTCAAATATCTCAGAACTTAAGCATTTTAAATAAAAGGTCCTTCAAACTAAAGTAAGGTATGCCATAACGATCAATTTAATATAGTTATCTCAGAAAAATGATAGAAGCTCAAAACCATCGATGTACTAGTGCTAATGTGGCGCCACCTAGAAGAATGTGGGAGAAATAAGTGGGAGCATTAAGGCCGTATTCGATTATGACGCTCCGGTGTTGCAGTTTCCGCAGCATACCAGTTTGCGAGGGACACATCGCTTCTGTGCATGCGTCAAAATCGAACAGCATCGTCACTAACCTCATAAATTTAATATAATGTTTTTGGTCAAGATGTTTTCTATATGTGTACCAAGCGATTTGTTTCTAGGTGGTGTGGTTTTAGAGATTTCACTTTTGCTGTATTTTCTGCATGCAGATTGCTCATGACCATTGACAATGCCTTGAGTTTGATGGTATGCGCAGTGCAAAACATTAGTTTTATTCAAAATTAATAGAAATCAAGAACCCTAACGTTATAAATTTAATATAATCTGTTTGTTGAATATGTTTTCTGTATGTGTGCCAAACGGTTTCTTTCTAGGTCGTGTAATTTGAGAGATATTAGACTTTTTCTGTATGAAGATCACTCATGGCCATTGACAATGCATTTGAATGGATGTGTGCCTCGCAAACTGGTGTGCCGCGGAAACTGCAACACCGGACCACTCGGGTGATCCGAGTCATCAGGATTTCAAATAGAACACCGCGAGGTGAACCTAACTATACACGGGCCGTGTGCAAAACGACCCGACCCCAGTGCCCCACGTCTTGGCTGGGGGTGTCAGGAGCATTTATACTGGTAGCTGTGTGTGTCATGTACTGCAAAGCTATTTTTATTTTATTTTCTTAATGTAGAAGACCATCCAGATTAAAATGGACATATAACTAAATTATGCAATCATAAAATACTTTAAATCATATCTTGCTGTAGATATGTTGGTCATTAAAAACACAAGTTTTGGATTAAGCCACCATCCCCCCCCCCCCCCACCCCCCCCCCCCCCCCCGAGCGTGTTCATGTATGTAACCCGACGTTGTAGGGTCTGCGCATGAGCAAAAAATGAATTCGGATGGCCCGAGTTGTTTAATCGAACACGGCCTAAATAATTAATGCAGTAATGACATCACAAGCTCGGTAGCGACCCCCCCCCCCCATCTTCCCCAAAGACCTTATAATACTAATGCCAGGTACACACCTCCCGTATAAAACCTAAAACTGCCGTTTCGCGACTAAGTTTGAGTTTTAGTCGGTTTCAGTCTTTAGGTGTGTGACCCCCCTAACACACCTGAGGCTTCCAATTCACGTATAAAACTCAGTTTTAGGTTTTATACTGGAGGTGTGTTCGGGGCTTTATAAGACTAAAAAACTGAATCAGGCAGTTTTAGTCGGGAAACGGGACGTGTCGGGTTGTGATGGGTCTCGTCAAGCAGTCAGTTTTAGCGCGTGAATCGTATATGGGAGATGTGTACCAGGCTTTAGACGACTCACTCCCTATCTCTCCCATGGTAATGTAAATTTTGCAGTGCCACCTTGTGTTGGGTTTGATCAGCCCGGCTGCTGGTTGGTGTTTCACATGCAAACACATACAATTATATTATACATGAGATAGCTAAGTATGAATACACATTAATATAAAATTGCTATGAACAAATACACATCATCATTAGCATCATCATCATCATCGCCATCATCACACATCTTTCACATTCATATATACATTTATACATATAATATAGCAACTGTTTAACCCAGAGAACAGCCAGCACACCAAGTGGTGGGTTTGATCATTTTGATTACACAGTACAGGCTGAGTGAGCCGTCTTAGTATTATAGGGTCTTTGCCTTTCCCCCTCAGTACACCCCCCTCAATACCCCCCCCCCCCCCCACGCTCGATATACACACACATGCAAGTGTTTTTCACCAACATGTGGGTCCTATAAGCAGACACTCATTCAACCCACATTGCTGGGTGATGCTTGACGTCCTAGCAGCGTCTGAGGTAAGTTCAGGCTGTTGATTGTTATTGCTTGTTGTTGCTTTACGTCCTAGTGACATTTCAGGTCATATCAGGCTGGGTGCTGAATTGTGACAGTGCGCAGTCGTGACAACTTTATAGTGCTGCCCCATTTGAAAACTGGACTACCAGCAACATGAATGACCTAGTTGTATTATCCTGAAAAATGAGCTAACCAGTCCTTGCCCTATCCTATTAATTCTGAGCACCAGGCTAGGTAGCGACAAGTATCAATTTTGTAAGTCATAGCTTTGACTCGGTCGGAGATCAAAACCATGACTATTTTTTAGCAGAAACATTTATCACTCCACTCGATGATGTCACTGTTTGGGATGGCTTGGTGGGTGTGTCTACACCCCTCCTTCCCTGATTCTATTTTGAGCAGTACCATCCACTACCACCACCACCTGCACCTGCACCTGCACCTGCACCTGCACCATCACCAATCCGCTCAACGAAGTCACCACCACGACCATCACCACCACCACCACTACCACCACCCAGCTCAATGATGCACACATGCACACACACACAAAACAATAACAACAGATGGCTAGGTTAAATACACTTTATGACGTCTAGCAACACCAACTAGCTCAATGACGTCACTGCTTCAGGTTTTCGGGGGGGGGGGGGGGGGGGGGGGGGAAACACACACAAAACTACAGATGGCTAGGATAAATGAACTCTATGACCTCTACCAATGCCAACTAACTCAATTACGTCACTGCTTAGGGTTTTCGGGGGGGGGAGGAAACACACAGACACACACAATCATACACATCATCGCATAATAACAATACCTAAAGTAGGTCATCTAAGGACAAATGGGTCATCTAAGGACAAACAACCCCTTCGACATGCATGGACACTCTCAGAAGGGGTCATCTAAGGTCAATGGACTCTCTCAGAGGGGGCATTTAAGGTCAATGGACTCTCGCAGAGCCAGGATTACCTAATTTTACGCTCAAAAGAACCCTACTATACTACTGACAGCCACTCCTTGCCCTATCCTTGTAATGCCGTGTTCTATTGTCTACAGTGTTGTCTTCAAGTGAAATAAGTAAATTCAAACTGTGCACTATCACCATTCTATATCTTCAGCGATCATGCATGGAAAATAATGTCAAGGTACAAACTATCTTAATTTCATTTGACTGCCCCGCCGATGACAAGACACCTGCTATGTCAGTATAACATTGGTCTCGACGTGGAGATACTATTGTATGTATTGTAGTAGTCCACAATAAACGCCACTACCACACGTTGACGGTGACACTTACGCTGACCCTTGTTTGCTAAGAAATACCAACAGGTGGCAGCACGCTAGCAGCAACAGCCCCTAGGGTGGACTGTTCCACCCATTTTTTAGTGGCCACCCCCACCCCCAACCCCAACCCCAACCCCACCCCCAACCCCAACCCCAACCCCACCCCCAACCCCAACCCCAACATAAGGGAGCCTACGTCCCTGGCTGGGCAGTGACAGGTCAATTCTTATTCTGACCATGGCGGAATAAACCAGGGAGCGCCCTGGGGTTTGAAGCTATCTCAGTGTTACATGTTTATTCCGCAAGCAGAGTAGGAGGCGGCCCATCACTGGCTCAACCTGAGATTAGCCTCACTTTAACACCACAGAACTATCTTATACCCCAACAAAAGTCTGTTAACCTTCTTGGACGATTTCAAATTACACCCCCCCCCCCCACCTCTCCCCCTTCCACACACTAATATCAAAGACCCTATAATACTAAGATGGCACACTCCCTATCTCTCCCATGTAAATTTCGCAGTGCCACCTTGTGGTGGGTTTGATCAGCCCGGCTGCTGATTGGTGTTTCAAATGTAAACACATACAATTATATTATTCATGAGATAGGTAAGTATGAATACACATCAATATGAAATTGCTATGAACAAATACACATCAGCATCATCAACATCATTGCCATCATCACACATCTTTCACATTCATATATACATTTATGCATATAATATAGCAACTGTTTAACCAAGAGAACACTACAGTGATATAGCTTTGTTTAGTGTGTAGCAGTGTTTGTTGTTAGCGAAGGAGACCAGTGTTTCGGCACTGAGATATTTTTCTTAGAACAAAAATCACTTGAAGAAACAAAGAAATATGTATGTGTGAATATAATTCTCCGGTGCGACTGACACTGGTCAACATCCGGTTGAGGAGAGGGGGGCCAAGATGGCTCCACCGGTACAGTGTTGTGTCTTACAGAGTATAACAATAATCATAATAATAAGTAATATTCCCTTCTGTATCTTTATACGTGCATAATACGTTATACATCACACCCACATGTATATAATATTATATATATATATATATATATATTCTATTACATCGTTTACTGGGACAGTGGGAGCATCTGGAGGTGGTTACGTAACAGGAAACCATCCAGGTAGTGGGAGTGTAGAGGCAGTCGGAATGGAACAAGGGCAGTGAAATGAGAAATAAATACAAGATAGTATATTAGTAGAGATCCAGGCGTATATTAGGAATAGTAATATAATAAAACATTTATTGTTGTTTTACGTCCTAGCAACATCTAAGGTCATACCAGGATGGGTACCGACTTGTGACAGTGCGCACTCATGGTGACCTTATAGTGCTGCCCCACTGGAAGACCAGGCCACCAGCACCATAACCTGATATCCCACTCAGTCACATTATTCTGACACTGAGCCAACCAGTCCTCACCCTGTCCTAATAATGCCGAGTGCCTGGCTAGGAAGCGACAAGTATCAATTTTTAAGTCATTGGTTTGACTCGACCAACATTCGAACCGACAATCTCATGGTCTACCAACACGGGAGATGGACGCTCTAACTCATTCGGCCATCCCGTCTGGTGGGACCTGGTTCTACTCCATCTAGGGAATGAGTGAATGAGACCGCAGAAGCCTCAAGCCTAGGCGTCCTCCACCCTCCCTCGGTTAATTCTGCCGAGGCCAGAATGGCAGTGACGTGCCACTGCAATATATAATATATCTAACATATATTATGGAAAATATATATAATATATTTTAATATATATATAAAAAATACCATTTATAATATATATATAATTTATATTTAATATATGATATATAATTTATATATAATATATGATATATAATATATGACATATCATATATCACATATCATATAATATATAATACATATATTATATATATATGTAGGTAGTGACACGTGGCACCCCATAGTGCAGTCCTGTGCACTAGTGCATGTTACAGTCGCCTGCGTAATCCTGCCACTGCAATATATAATATATATTATTATATATATAATATGTCTAACATATTATATAACATATATATTATATATATAATATATTTTAATATAAATAAATAAAATACAATATATAATATATGCTATATAATATATGAGATATGATACATAATATATAATATATAATATGTCACATATAATATATCATATAATACATACTATACATATATATGTAGAGTAACTCCTCAGGGAGTTTGACACCCCTGCCTTGCAGAGTTGTAAACCACTGCCTTGTGGTACAGGTTCTTGACAGAACCGAAGGCTAAGGGAGCAAACCCCTAAACAGAAAACCATGTCACTGTGGCAGCATTAAGGGCGGTTGATGTATAGAACTCCCAACATCTCCCGACCAGCCACTGCAGGGACAAATAGTTTTGCGCCTCTCTTGACATGTTCTTGCCGGTGTGAAACCTCTATTTGCTCCCCGAGAGAGTGCCGCTGGTAACTTGCAAAAGCCAGCAGCACTTCAACACTTTTGCAGGCTGCTTTCATGAAATGTGCATGATGATGATGATGACACGTGGCACCCCATAGTGCAGTCCTGAACACTACTGCATGGTGCAGTCGCCTGCGTGATTATGTGACGGTGTCAGTAGATGACGGTGCCCGCCCGCCTCCATAAGTGCTTCCCCCCCTGTCTCACTCGCCATGGTAGCTGAGGAACTCATGAAGGTAGGCCTAGCAAGCTTTAGTTCATGCATTCCCAGGGTTCCTTAGTCATGTTGTAAAAATATACGGATTTTCGGTTAAGAATTATATGTTGGCAGAGAGCATTATTATTCATTGACGACGGAGTGGGAACCAGGTTATGTAAACAAAAAGCAATAGAATCCCACTCCCATTGTACATGATACTGAGTGATGTAAAATATATGTTATATATGATGATTGGAGTTAATGAAAAGATTTCCTATAAAGGAGACAGTACATGATTATTGAAATGTTTCTCTATGTGTTCATAAAGAATACAATTGGAGGAAAAGGACAATTTTAATATATATATATCTATATACAGATCTGTAACTGTATGCAACATCCTGTCCACCCATGACCACTGGACCGACCCACCTGCCGAATCTGCATATGTATAGAGTGCACCACCTGCAGCTGGTTTGAGTGACAGCCCCCACTGGCCTACTTAGCATGGATTTTCCACCATTATGGTCACACTTATAGGACGCACCATGTTAATGATTTACCATACCTATACAACGGCATGCTTTAAACAAAATTAGTTATACCACAGTCACACTACTGCTTGCGGCAGCTTGCGACCACAAAAAAAGTGCATGTACTGCACTAAAAAGCTCCTTGAAACCAAAATGGTTGCAAGGATGTCAGCAACCATTGCTTTGGTTGCAGGGAGGTCGCTGGTGGGTGACTGGGTTCTTTGGTCCAGTATTAAGCTAAGATTCCATATATGCGGTATGCGAATGCGAATGTGGCAAAAAATTGAAAAGCATGTAAAGGCATAGTAGTGCTTCCATATGTCCGAATGCGAATGCGAACGTGAACGCGAACGTGAATGCGAACGCGAACGCGAACGCGAACGCGAATGCGGCAAATGGATCGACTCATGGACCGATTGGTGCGAATGCGAATACTGCTGCATTTGGCATAGAAAACAATAGTAACGTTGATCTTTCTTCACAAATTTGGAACAAAAACCCCCCAAAATGCCATGGGTATCTTTTTTTGATGTGTTTGTTTGTTTAATGAGCCCCCAGAACAAAAAGTAAACACCGGTTATTGGGGGTTGGCATATAACTATGCCGCAGGCCGCATACCGCATATATGGAATCTTAGCTTTAGGGTCTATCAAATTGAGTTTAGTATCTATTCCCTTCTGTACAGCAGCTAATGTTTATTTAGTGTACTAGTATCTACGTTGGGTATGTAGTATCAAATCTAAATGAGTGTTTGGGTTTAGAAAATTTGATGCTTTCATCAGACTATGTAGATAAAAGATTCACCTCTACTCAGAGTAAGGGTGAATGACAACTCTGCTTAAATCTGAGCAAAAACTACTTCAAATAGGAATTAACTGGGGAGGTACTGGTCACATGACCACCTTATCAGCTGGCTGGACAATTAACATACATTACAGTGGTTCCAGTTCATGGTATTTATCTACATTGGCGTAAAGCTGATGAAACGGGAAAGAATACAAAAAGAATCACAAGATTGTGACCACAAAAGCTTTGATTTTTAAAGTGCATTAATCTCCATTATTTAAGTGTATAACAACAGGGATGCTCGGCCGCGTTGAGCACCCCATGCTACTACAATACTCTTCCCCTTCATATCACCTGTGATGCAGTCGTACTAAACCATTAGTATCAACTTATCAACCAACACTAACCAATACTAAGGAAGAAAGGAAGGCAAGTCACACAGATAGACAGTGAGGGTGTTGTGCTTTAATCAAATTAATGACACCAACACCTGCTCACCTACCAGTGACCCATCAGCCTAACCCCTCACCTTCTACTGTCCACACTATGTCTCATTATCAACTTAGCCTCTATACCGAAAGCAGTGCCTACAGCCCATGGGACAGGAGTCCTATGGCTGTGTATACACTCAATTTGAATAGGTGAATTTGACTAGCATCAGACATAGTGTCTGGGGTTCCTGCTCAAGAGTAGGTCTGTCTCACTCAAGAGCCAGGAGTAGAGTGATCCCTCTCCAGTGGGTCTGGAGAAGTTTCTTGAATAATTAATTAGAATGAGACTTGTGTGGCCATGATAGGCCAAGGGGGGTCAGGTGACGGGATCTCACACAGCCAGCCAATCAGACACTCCCCTACAGACTGGTCAGTGCAATGCCCTAATATGGGGGGTTGCCACCCAAAACCAGCCTGCAGGGTGTGGCTCTAAGGAATGTAGTATGGCTGGTGTGCTTGGCCCTGGGTCCGGTAGGGGCAGTTAGTTGTATACAGTTACAGTTAGATATATATATGTATATACCAAAAATGTCCTTTTTCTCAATTGCATTCTTTATGAATACATAGAGGAACATTTCATCAACTTTGAACTGCTTCATATATAAGAACATCTCTTCATTAACTTTAGGCATCATGCATGAACATATATCTCACATAGTTTATATCATGTCATCATAGGAGTGGGGCACCATTGCTTTTAGATTACCCCACTCCAAGCCCAAGAATAATAATGTTCTCTGTCCATATATAATTCTTTACCGAAAATCCGTATATTTTTACAACGTCCCTCTTCCTTTTCTACTTGCACAAAACGGCCAAGATAAATGGAAGCCCTTAAACATTACGTCTTTTTCGGTTAAGCCAGAGCGAGTGCCATACAGTGGAGCAATATATATTTTTATTTAGACTTTATAAGTTTTGGTACCCTTCTCGTTCGAATGCCCATGCATTGTATTTTAGCTGAAGTATATTCTCCACGTTATGGGCCACTCCTCCCATCGTCACTGTCAAAGTTTTTCTATCAAGTTTTCTGTCTTTCTCCAGTTCTCCACCACCTTGGGGACCATTCCTATCTATTTGTTTACAGTAATTGTTTTTAGACAAGAACAGCCCCAAAATCTATATTAGAATGGCGGTCCCAATGTAGACGGTGGCTTTGAACCAGCTATCTTGCTACTTATCTATACTAGTTCTACTCCCCCCTTACATAATATCAAATTTATATTTAAAAAGGCTGTCTTTTATCCTCCTGTCACTGTCCAGGCTGTGTCTGCTAATTCTCTTGCGTGCCCATGCCCCCTTTTAAAACTCATGATAATAAAAGAATTAGTTTTAAAAATAGGGTAAGCAGGACAGAATAGCAGCACAAGCAGGGAAACATGGCAGGTCAGATCTTGCACAAGACAATCAGAACAACATGTCATTCAGTAGTGATTGATCCCACAAACCAAGTTTTGACTACTGTCGTTTGTTGCAGTACTTGCTTCACTCGACCACCGACCTTATATTTTAGTGCTTAATCGGATTTTGCAAATGCTGTCATCCAGTCCCACATTGATACACCTGTCCCTCCATTTTGACCTCACCGACTATGAACTGTAAGAAAACCTGAGACGTTGATGGTAGACGCGTGGCTGCTCAGCCTTATTGAGTTAACATTGTGGATCTGGCCTTATGGGCAAACAAATACCAGCAATACACCCGTCCATCCATTTTGACCTCACTGACTATGAACTGTAAGGAACCTGAAGACGTCGATGGTAGATGCGTAATTTTTCGACAGGTCCTTATTGCGTTAACATTGCGGATCTCGCCTTATGGGAAAATAAGGTTTAAGCGGTTTGGTTCGCTGACCTAATTTTTAGGGACTGTTTTCTTGCAACTTAGAACCCAAATCTTCGATCTCACCAAATACAAGTCGTATTATATCGAGTTAGAGGCAAATAATGAATCAAATGTCTTTTCGTGCCTTTTGTACAATGATAAAGCATCCCATATCCGTATTAACACATATAATCACGGCAATTGAATTTCATATACGACAGCATTAACTCGGCGGCGTATTTGTAACAAGCAATGACAGTGTATAGAACCAATCCAATCCGTTCTTCAGCAGTGATTGACTCAATCGATCATCGACCCGATTGGTCCATCGACCCGATTGGTCCATCGACTCGACTCACTCAAAAGACCCGAACCAATCAAACAAACTCAATCATTTCTTCCCTCAATGGTTTTCCTAACCAACCACTGGGCCCGTCACTTCCAGTGACTCTCCGACTCATTGACCCCGTCGATCCTCGCCCACGATCAATCCAATGATCCTATCCTTACGCCTACTGTGGCACCCGAGCGGCGATGCCCACACCAGTGGTGTGCACACCGTCGTGAGCCCACGCATGTCTGCAGCCTGTCCGGCACCGCATACCACCGATTGGACGCTTGTAAGCGGATTACAGATCCAAGATCCAATCGTGATAACACGCGCACCACGATCAGCGCCTGCATCTCTTGGATTTAGCCAAAAACCACATCCTTGGTTCAACAAAAAACAGAATTCTGACTGGTGCTCGAATCACGTCCCTGTCGCACACTAACCTATGAGTACATGTAAATGGAGGGAGGCGGTGAACACACAGCCTGTCACCGTACCGTCCACCCTACTCTAAGTCGTCTTCCTCTCGTATTTCCCATCGCACACGCAAACTCGTCCCTCCTACACTTATGTCGTCTTTCACTCGCATTTCCACCATTGTACACATGGACTCGTCCCTGCCGGACAGCATCGTCCGGTTCGATTACATGAGCAGCCCGAGGCGTGAACTCGTCTATGGCTCAGTCCTCGCCAATGGGTCAGGTGGCCGCTAAGACCTTCCCATGGCTATCTATATCCACGCCAGTTTCATGCAAGCAGGAATCAGAGAGGTGCATAATGTTTAATTAAATCCTCTCCCCTTTAGTTTGCTACTGCGGGTTCATCGCAAGCAGGGATCCGAGGAAAGACCAATTGCTATAATTAGCTTCCCCCCCCAATACTTGTATTCTAACGAGCAGGAATCCGAGAGGCACCTAATGTCTAATTAAATCCTCCCCCCCTTACTTGTTCATTGTGGGTTGGGCGCGGGGCCTAATTTCCCGTTATTCCCAAATCCCCCGAGCATTACCAGGATCCCGAGTTAGCTACCCGTCGCCAGACCGAAAGGCTTGGGAAGGGCTAGGAGTAGGTGACGAGAAATCCTTGATGGCAAGCCCCAGCGGTTCCGAGCGACTCACTCCGTTCAATTACACCTCGGTCAATTCCGACCGGTTACTTCTGCCGAATGAGGTCATTACTTCGTCTTGTATTTTATACAACGTCCCTGCTCATCCCCCTCAATTTGGTTCTGACACACGAGACGTGCATACAATATGCAGGATAACACTACCCCTAGTAGACAGCTCGGAAACGTTTACCTAACTACGCAAATTACACAACGTCCCTGCTTCTCCCCAATGTTTTAGGGTTCAGATGCACCAGAGTGCATACACCTGCGCAATACACACTAACCCTTACCAAAACAGCTTGGCAAAAGCCTGTCAACAACCACCCACGTTATACAGCATCCCTGCTCCTCCCCAACCTTTATGGTTCAGACGCACCGACACTGTACACACATGATGGCAACCCTCTTACGCCCTATACGGGAGCACACCCAGCTCCAACAGTGAGCCCTGCGGCTTATACCTCAATATAGGATCCCCATGGATCATCGACGGGGAGGGAGGGGGCAGCTCTTTGGATTCATAGACTACCGCCTCCCTACACTCCGGCACCATGCCTTGAACCTTTCCTTGGGCGTCTGCACTTCTTACAACCAGCTTGGCACCTGTAATACAAATACAACGTACCACACAACACGATTACCCCGGTCACTGCCAACAAACAATACCACAGTATACTAAAATGTTCAATACGGACGTAATCGTCTGGTACCTGCACTAGATTGTTCATCGACATCAGGGGAACTTGTAACTTCGGCAGCCGCTCGAGCTGCTCCTTCATCACTCGGTGGAGAACGAGAGGCCATGAGACATTCAAGGCTGGTAGCTCCAGCCTTGGTGGCATTCGTCGTGTGTTCACGGTCTCATGTTTTACTGTCAATGTTCGCAGAAGCCAACCTCTGCCCTCCACCAAGCACGCCTCTGGCACCTGCAGCAATGTCGGGCCGGTGATCCTCTGGTTGATTTGAGGCATCCCCGCACAACGAACTGTCACGTCAACATGAGGTTCATGCGGAGCAACGCACACCTCACCCATGCCCTCCACAGGTGCGACAATGGTGGCAGACACAGTCTTTTGGATCTTCGTGATCCGCAGCTTGCAGTGTTCCCTCTTCGTCCCTGTCACGAGCGCCACTTCGCAGGTCTGGTAGGTCATCTCCATGGCAGGATAGCACACCATGGGCAAACTGCCCATGCAAGCTTCTGGAATGAAGCTTGCCTTCCTTCCTGTGCTCACTGCGACCATGGGCTTCCCCACCACGGTCCTCAAATGTTCATCGTCTAGCAGCACTGGCAGATACGTCAAGTGGTATGCCGAATATGCCTCCGGATCCACCATCTGCAGTCCCAGGCGGAAGGTGATCGACGCGTCCGGGCCCCATACTGCCTCTATCTTCGTGTGTTGGTAGTACCAGTGCAGCGCAAGGCCGTGAAAACCGACGTCCCTCGCCACCTCCCTAATGAGTGTTAGCTCAGCCGGCAGCAGTAACGACTCCGTCAGCATGCCGCGCTCCAGTTGCATCACCATATGATGGTACAAACGCCCGCTTCGGCACATAATTGTCCACTACACTCTCCAGTTCTTCTACCGCCAGCCTCACTCGCTGCAGCAGCTGTACATCATTGGCGGTGATCGTCATGTTCCTTGCTGCGTTCCATGCCAAGGCTATCATACGCTCCACGACCTCAATGTGCTCCGCTAATTGCAACTGGATATTTCGTGTTCTATTCATAATGGAAAGCATGCGCAATTGGTTATGCTTTAGGGCCTGCGTCTGTAGGCTGTGGAAGGTAATAGCCTGCTGCACTTTGTTTAGTTGTGCCTGGCTTACCGTACCAAACAGCCATGATGCCGCCACCCCTACTGCATTAACCAGTCCTCGTTTAGGCCGTTTAGTCACCAACTGTAGAACTTCTACAGGGTCTTTCTTCATTCTAGCCTGCAGGACCTTGAGCTTCATGTTCCAATGATGAATATTAGCATACCACCGGTTCTTAGTCAACTTGTCCATATAGGCCCGTACGTGTGAGACCCAGTGTCCCACCGGTGGCTGGTTAGGCAGTGTGATCAGCACCACCAGTTGCCACACAGCAGACACCATCCTCAATTCTCCTTGGCCCCGAACTAGGACACCATCTTCCTTAAATAGGTCGGTGCCGCTGCCCAGAGGCAGACAACACCAGATGACGCCCACGTGCCAGTACAGAGACCACATGATAAGTTTCCGGAAATCGCATCCCACAGCACTATATGAATAGTGCAACTGGGCAGATCTGCTTATCAGCCCCAACACCGCTATATCCGACGAACACTCACGTGATATCCTTTGAAAACTAAAAAAACCCGCTGCAATCCAGATGGATAACTCCTGAATGCAATGTGATCGCACCCTGGAGCGTCCCGAAGCGATAAAAACTCAATTTCAGTCTTAAGGACATTTTTAAGTAGGTCAAATGATGCTCACACCCAATAAATAACAGTATAGCATGGAGACCAATCTGACTCCAAAATAAAATATTTTCCATGCAAAGCTTGACATTTTTAGGACATTTCACATGCAGTGACAGCTCAGAAACGTTTACCTAACTACGCAAATTACACAACGTCCCTGCTCCTCCCCAATGTTTTAGGGTTCAGATGCACCAGAGTGCATACACCTGCGCAATACACACTAACCCTTACCAATACAGCTTGGCAAAAGCCTGTCAACAACCACCCACGTTATACAGCGTCCCTGCTCCTCCCCAACCTTTATGGTTCAGACGCACCGACACTGTACACACATGTCGGTGCGCGCGCAGCACCAACCGTGCTATATAAACAGTAGTAATAATGATTTAAAACCTCATTGCTATGGTTTTGTCTAGGACACCATCTTCCTTAAATAGGTCGGTGCCGCTGCCCAGAGGCAGACAACACCAGATGACGCCCACGTGCCAGTACAGAGACCACATGATAAGTTTCCGGAAATCGCATCCCGCAGCACTATATGAATAGTGCAACTGGGCAGATCTGCTTATCAGCCCCAACACCGCTATATCCGACGAACACTCATGTGATATCCTTTGAAAACTAAAAAAACCCGCTGCAATCCAGATGGATAACTCCTGAATGCAATTTCATCGCACCCCGGAGCTTCCCGAAGCGATAAAAACTCAATTTCAGTCTTAAAAACACGCCTTAGCTTCCAGCACATGCACTCAATGACTCGGCACCGTATTGTTCACAATTATTGCAATGCGGACTGTCGGTGGTGCTTCCTATCACAACGCTCACTGCCCGATGCACTACAGTCCCGCATCCTCCTCCGATGTGTACGGTCCTGTGCACTAGCGGACACTCTCCAGCTTCCCGAACATCGTCCGGATGACTCTTCACCAATGTGGTCTATCTTAACAAATATTGTTTGTACTACTCAGTCTCGTTTGATGCTGCGTGCTGTTATCTCACTGCGTCGTCTTCTGACTTGCACGTTCCAGTGCACTACTGGACACTCCAGCTTCCCGAACAGCGCTTGTTGAAATTTCACGAACTCGATGATATTTTGTTCGCACTAATCAGTCGTGGCTGGCGCTGCGCGCTACTACCACACTGCGTCGTCTTCAAGCGTGCAGGTTCCAGTGCACTAGAGAACACTCTCCAGCTTCCTGAACATCGCTTGGTGAAATTTTCACAAAAATCAATGATATTGTCGATACTCAGCCAGTCACGGTTGGTGCTGCGTGCTACTACCGCACTGCGTCGTCTTCAAGCGTGCGGGTTCCAGTGCACTAGAGAACACTCTCCAGCTTCCTGAACATCGCTTGGTGAATTTTTCACAAAACCCATGTTATTGTTGACGGCGATCCTCTCGACCTTGGTGCCCTAATCTGAAAGGGGCACCGCATGGCCTCTATCAAGTCTTAGCAGTGTATAGCTGTTCTGTACTACTGCACATGCAGGTCAGCCACTCGGCCTCCCGAACACATACACCTGTCAACTGCTCTATGGGTCGTTCTCAGAAGTTGTGTACCAATACTGTGACATCAGTACCACAAAATCAAAATTCTGTCAAAGTCTATATATACAAGCTACCTGAAAGTGCATGTCCTTTTGCATCTGAATAATTGAAAATAAACATATTCTGACATTTTTAAGTAGGTCAAATGATGCTCACACCCAATAAATAACAGTATAGCATGGAAACCAATCTGACTCCAAGATCAAATATTTTCCATGCAAAGCTTGACATTTTTAGGACATTTCACATGCAGTGACAGCTCGGAAACGTTTACCTAACTACGCAAATTACACAACGTCCCTGCTCCTCCCCAATGTTTTATGGCTCAGATGCACCAGAGTGCATACACCTGCGCAATATACACTAACCCTTACCAAAACAGCTTGGCAAAAACCTGTCAACAACCACCCACGTTATACAGTGTCCCTGCTCCTCCCCAACCTTTATGGTTCAGACGCAACGACACTGTACACACATGTCGGTGCACGCGCACCACCAACCGTGCTATATAAACAGTAGTAATAATAATTTAAAACCTCATTGCTATGGTTTTGTCTCATTTGTGATGATTAAAGAGAAAAGCAGGAAAATATTAGCAAGGTAACAGTCCAAGTGGAATCAACAATTTTACACAAATGTTTGTCTCAAATTTCAATGTTTAGGGGAAATTTCAGGATTGATCTTTTACTATACCATAACTGGGTCCATGCATAGAGTGTGAAATGGTGAAAATAGTTCCTGTACTGTATCTGTACTCAGTGTTTGATGCAGAGTTTGATAGTATTTGCAAGTGGAAACGAATGTTATGATGTTAATGACTCCAGAAAAGGTCAACTATTTTTATTTAAATTTTTTTTAAAAGAAATAAATGTTTTCAACTTAATGAAGGCATTGTATTAAGCTGCGTTTACACGGGCGAGTTGAAACGCCCCAGCTGGAACCAGTTGCCTAGTTCGTTTTAAATGTGTCCGTGTAAACGCGGCACTGCGGCGTTTTAGGGCTTAACCGTTTCGGCTGGAACGTTCCGCGTATACCACCTAATCAGGTGGTCTACAGGAAACGTTTCAGCTGGTTCCCGGGCGGCGATAGTGTACAATAGCGGTGCTCGCCGGATACAGGCTCAGCTGTAACTTTACACTGGTGCCCAGCTGTGTTATGGACCGAATAGAACGAAATCTATTGAATGCGGTCATATGTAACAGAATTACATACTCAAATGATGAAATTTAATTAAATTAACCCTAAATTCCAAGTGATATTAACGTAGCAGCTACATCGGCGTGGAATCGACGAGTGTAAACAAAACAAATAGCAGTGCTCGCTGGCAACAGGGGGAGAATCCGCGCATGCGCAGAAGCCACGACACGTCTGAAAATACGATACCGTGTAAACGCGCCACGAGAACGTTTCAGGTAGAACGCTTTGTCTTGAATCGTTTTACTTTTGCCCGTGTAAACGCAGCTTATGACTATTTGAAGTGAAATGGGTTGTTGTTCAGAGGTTTTGATTAAGTTTGTGACACTTTATTTTCAATGCTGTTGACAATGTCACAAATTAGTGATGTAATTTTCTATTTATTTAGCTACATCCATCCCAATAAGATACATAATACACAATAGGTGACATTTTCACAAAAATCAATGATATTGTCGATACTCAGCCGGTCACGGTTGGTGCTGCGTGCTACTACCACACTGCGTCGTCTTCAAGCGTGCGGGTTCCAGTGCACTAGAGAACACTCTCCAGCTTCCTGAACATCGCTTGGTGAATTTTTCACAAAATCAATGATATTGTTGACGGCAGTCCTCTTGACCTTGGTGCACTAATCTGAACGGGGCACCGCGTGGCCTATATCAAGTCTTAGAGCGCTGGCCTAGATTCGACCCCTCACATCTAACTTGGATACTGGTTTGCTTATTAAAGCTAGTCTGATAAAAGCATAATATTGTCAAAACCAAAGCAATTATGTAGATTTGATACTACATATCTAACTTAGATACTAATGCACCTAATAACCATTTGCTGCCGCATAGAAGGGTCACTTTACTAGAACATGTTACTGTTGAAGCCTATATAGTTGATAATGAATCAAGTTAATATAAACTGTTACTGCTGAAGCCAATGGTGTCACAGTTATGGCATGTTTGAACTTCAAATATGGGTCATTCTCTAAATCTGGGCACAAAAGTGTGACATGGAAACCAAAAGTGAAAACCTTCCAAATAATAGCAAAAATCCTTCCAAATAATAGTCTAATCCAATGTCCTATGAAGGTTTGCATGTTGTGCATATGTCAGACTTGAACAAAATGAGCTTCACTTTTTGAATTAGATCTTATACAAATTGAGCAATACATTAATATCACTCGTGTAGCATGAAGATCAAAGACACATCCAGAACCTCATTTTAACATATACGACATAGTCAACCAAGATTGTATTGATTACTGTTAAGCAGACAAGGTTATGACTTCCAGGAAAAAAGTAGAAAAATAAGTTGAAAAAAGGTTTGGCTACATGTATGATGTCAATGTGTAAATTTTCACATTTTCAGTCTAGCGCAAAATCATGCAGTTATAATTTTGATATCTGTGGAATAAATTCAATACATGTAGAACTGCTAACATACCTAATATACAGAGGCTACAATAATTATTTGACTTGCTATTAATAAAACAAATACTTAATTATCAGCATCGTAACGTGGAGACCAAACCAAATATGTGGTGCCCAGTTTTGGAGAATAACCCATATCTCCAAAGTTTGCCATTTAAAATAAAAGTTACTTCAAACTAAGATAAAGTAGATTGATTATATCAAGTATTTATTTCATAAAATTTCTGAAATTCAGAACCATCGGACTATGCAAATTTAAACTCGAGCTGATGTAGGAAAGCAATTCTTAGGATTTAAACCCCCCCCCCCAAAAAAAAACCTGGCATTCTTTGCGCATGCACCTTTAAGAGTGATTTGGTGATGTGGGTTTAGTGTGTGGTTACCACTGCCTTGTGGTACAGGTTCTTGACAGAACCGAAGGCTAAGGGAGCAAACCCTAAACAGAAAACCATGTCACTGTGGCAGCATTAAGGGCGGTTGTTGTATGGAACTCCCAACATCTCCCGACCAGCCACTGCAGGGACAAATAGTTTTGCGCCTGTCTTGACATGTTCTTGCCGGTGTGAAACCTCTATTTGCTCCCCGAGAGAGTGCCGCTGGTAACTTGCAAAAGCCAGCAGCACTTCAACACTTTTGCAGGCAGCTTTAATGAATTGTACAACCGCACAAAACACCATTGAGAGCGGCAGTCAAGTAATTAAAGCAGTCTTTGTCGCATAGCGACCGACAGCATGATGATGATGATGATGATAGAGGATATGTGTGTGCTGGAAGCAGGTGATTCCATAATCAGGGATGATCACAGACCCCGCGTTGTATGTCACATGCACCGTCTGCGCTACACCTGCATGTGGGCCACACAGACGCTGGGGAGGAACAGTGTGTGTGTGTGGGGGGGGGGGGGGGGGGGATGGGGGGGGGGTCAACTGCCCAATTTGGACCG
This sequence comes from Branchipolynoe longqiensis, assembly GCA_030323885.1. Lineage (NCBI taxonomy): Eukaryota > Metazoa > Annelida > Polychaeta > Phyllodocida > Polynoidae > Branchipolynoe > Branchipolynoe longqiensis. The sequence goes on from CM059201.1 coordinate 14,239,913, forward strand.
CGGCTAACTTAAAGTAGCATAATCCGATGGTTTTGATTTTCTGTCATTTTTCTGAGATAAATATATTGAATTGATTGTTATTATCTACATTACTTTAGTTCGAAGTACCTTTTATTTTAAATTGGCTAAGTTTTGAGATATTTGAAATGCAAACACGTCAAATTAGTTTTGGTAAGCATGCCAAAACTCTGACACCATAGGCTTCTGCAGTAACAGGTTATATTAAATTGACTCAGCATTCCCTTCTATGTGGGAACAAATGGTTAACAAGTGCAGAAGTATCTAAGTTAGATATGTAGAATCAATTCTAGATATTTGTTTTGGTTTTGAAAATTTGATGCTTCGTCGGACTTTGCAGCTTTAAAGTCGCCGGGTATACCTCACCCAGATACAAACGAATCCAGCATCAAAAGCTCTCCAAACATACATTTGCTTAGTTTTTTCAATTCATGCAACTGAACATGTGGGAGGAGAGTTGAGGTCTGTGATGTATGAATGACATCATAGGTGGGATTCCCTCTTCACATGACCTAGAGGGGTTCCTCCCACACAGGGGGAAGCCATGGCAACCACCAAGATGGCAGCCACAGAAAGCTCTCAATTCAACTTTTAAAGTCTATTAATCTCCATGATTTAATCAAATATTCACACAAAAAGTAGCTGGTTATGAGAAATAAACATTTGACCTTCATATTTAGCATTTTAGATTGCAAATTCTAACATCTTTCTCTATATGGTTGTCTAAAAGCCTTGTCAGTGCTGCTGGACTAACTACAACACAACAGGAGCAACCAATTTCAGCACTCTCCCCCCACATATACAGTTAGATAAGCTGAAAACCTGTAAAGGTATGCTTGGAGAGCATTTGTCGGAGTACGGTACAAGTCTCAGCGGCCTATACCTGGTTCGTTTAAAGCCACACAGTCTGATGAAGGCATCGCATTTTCCAAACCAAGACAATTATTAATGGCCCTGTCACATTACGACGCTTCTCGCCGGCACGCCGCCAACGCGCAAAATCACTTTTAATCACTTTTAATCATCTTTTAATCACTTTTAATCATCGAGACATCAACCTTTTCAGCATCAGCACAACGTATTTGGCGCAACATGTGGGAACAAGCCTGAAGCGCGCGCGGCGTGTGCCTAGTGTTCACATAACGTTATTCCATCACTAGCCATCAGAGGAAAAAAGTATACGTATGACAATGTCATACAACGTCAGAACAATGTACCTCCAATGCGCTTCTAACGTATCTGGATGACCCCCTGACGTCGCCATAATGTTGGCACCCGCACGTTGTCGCGCGTTGTCGTACGTCAAAAATTTTGTGCAAGCACATAACTTCGCTCACCCCCTGACGTGCGCCGCCGACCCTCGCTGACCGTCGCCGTGCATCAACGAATACCAACGCGTGCCTAATGCGCGCGTAACACTTCCTGACGTGTCCCGACGTTGTGCCAAAAAATCACATATGTCGATGCGCGTTGGCGAGACAGCACCATTAGAGTTCATCCTACATCGCATTTGTTGCGACATAAAAGCGTATTTACTAAGGTAATTTAATGGAACTGATTACTGTGGAAGCAAATGGTACCATAATAATTTGACGTGCATGCCAGAATTAATTTGGCATGTTTTTCACTTCAAATGTCTCCAAAATTAGCCATTTATAGTAAGCATTATTTCAAACTAAAAGTAAGGTAGATTATACCAATTAACCTAATATATTTATCTTTAACAAATTAACAGAAACTCAAAACCATCGGACTATGCAACTTTAATTAGCTTTCATAAACCAAGACTTTTATTGCAGATTAACAAAGCTTTGAAAGCAACATGTAAACACAATTTTATTTTGTCTATTTCCGCTTGCTATTCAGTGTTCTGGAAAATGGAGGACTGTAGCTAAGAAACTAATGGTGCTTTCACTCGGAGTGTTCGCTTTTCACCACGCCCTCATTTTCGTCAGAGGACAACTTCCGGTAGACCGACTTACGGTTCCAAATGGTCGACAAGATGGCGGCGAAAATGGAAAGATCGATCCAAAAGTTGGCCATACATCACCAAAGGTAAATCTTTTTGTTCTTCTTTTGACTCTAAAGGTTAAAAATCCCTTGGGTCGGTAAAAGTCTAGGCTCGGGCTTTCTATCGACAAACTGTCTAATGGTGAAAACAAGCCTATTCAGGCTTATCCATGATAGGCAGTATAAATCTTCAAGAGAGAGAGATAGACTCAGTGCAGTAAAGCCATTAGCGATATAGCGATATAGCGAATGGTAGACAGGAAGTGTGAACACTTAAGCTGTATTCACACGGGCAAAATCTAAGGCGATCTACAGAAGGCGATTTATATGAAGCGATCTAGGCACGCATTTACACGGGCTGAGTTTCAAAGTGTGTCGCATTTACACAGGCAGTACTTAGGGCGGTTTAAGGCGGAAGTGGATATCTGCGCATGAGCAAGTCCAGACTAACCAGCACCAGTTTGGGTTCGTCGATGTCGGCACGAGAGAGTGTGGGTTCGACTTAGATATGTATGGACTGAATCGTATTGGGTTGGAACGGTCAAAACTTCTGCTGGGCAGTGAAATCCTTAAAATAAATCATGAAAAAAATATCTGTGCACAGCTAGCAGTTTCATAGAGCAAATTTACCAGAAAGTCAACACACTCAGGTCTCGACTGTCATGTTTCCCTCGACTGCGCATGCATGTGATGTCATAAATAAAACGATTCAGCGTAGATCGGTTCCTGTAGATCACCTTGCGAAGCGTTTTACATTAAACGATTTATATGAATCGATTCAGCCCTAAAACGCCTCAGCCGCACATTCACACGGCAAATGTGAGTCGAACTAGGCAAGTCGATTTATATGAATCGATTTAACTTCCCCGTGTGAATACAGCTTAATTTGTCTCTCATTTTTTGTTTTTGTTTGGTACATTAGTTGTCCCAAGCAGGGGAAATCCCAGTCACAGACGACTGGTCTTCCCCACTCCACTGCTGGTCGATAGAAAGCCAGAGCCTACACTTTTACCGACCCAAGGGATTTTTAACCTCCCACACCACATAGACATGGTATGAGAGCAACTGGCCTTTGATGACGCTGTAAGTTATACACAGCGGTGGAAATCCAAATTGGCAGAGATGAGGGCATGGGGAATTGAACCACCGACCTTCAGATTAGGAGTCTGACCTAGAAAAAAGTCGGACACTCTAACCACTCCACCACAGAGAACACCACAATGTAACAGATGTATCTAAGCATATGTAATTTTCTAACTTGCAGCTTATCTTGATGTTAGCTGTTACGCTGTTGGTGATTGTTGTTTTATATCCTAGCAACATTTAAAGTCATATCAGGAAGGGTACCGACATGGCAACTGTATAGTGCTGACCAACTGGGAGACCAGGCCACCGGCATCATGACCCGATATCCCACACAGTTACATTATCCTGATACAGTGCTAATAATATAACCAGTCCTTGTCCTATCCTATTAATGCCGAGCGCCAGTCTAGGTAGCAACACGTATCAATGTTATAAGTCATTGGTTTGACTCGGCTGGGATTCGAACTCCCGACCTTCCACACAGGAAGCTTACGCTCTACCGATTAGGCCGCCACATCCGGTCTGCTAGGATGTTCAATTGCTTAGATACATCTATTACTTGGGTAGATAAACCTTACACTTAATCAAAGATCCTATAGCACTAAGACGGCTCACTCAGCCTGTACTGTGTAATCAAAATGATCAAACCCACCACCTGGTGTGCTGGCTGTTCTCTTGATTACACAATTGCTATATTATATGTATAAATGTATATATGAATGTGAAAGATGTGTGATGATGGTGATGGCAATGCTGATGATGATGCTGATGATGATGTGTATTTGTTCATAGCAATTTCATATTGATGTGTATTCATACTTACCTATATCATGTATAATATAATTGTATGTGTTTACATGTGAAACACCAACCAGCAGCCGGGCTGATCAAACCCACCACAAGGTGGCACTGCAAAATTTACATAACCATGGGAGAGATAGGGAGTGAGCTGTCTTCGTGTTATAGGGTCTTTGACTTAATCCTTGATTAATCTGTCAACATTCATTTGCGTATGCAGGCAGGACAATCCACCCCCCACCCCCCTCCCCCCTCCCACAGGTTACGAGGATGCCAACTAAATCCACCCTACCATATTTCGACCAGGCGGAAATGTAGAAGAATGAGTTGAGTGTGAAAGTACAGCATCTGAACGCTTTGACTTCTGGTTACCGGATGACTTTATTCACCAATAAATCAGCCAGCACCCACGTGCCTATCACGTGATCACATTAACATATTCCTTTGTTCTCCTCGCGTGCCTGGATATATCTCATCATCATCATCATCATGCTGTCGGTCACGATGCGACAAAGACTGCTTTCATTACTTGACTGCCACTCTCATTTCATGAAAGCTGCCTGCAAAAGTGTTGAAGTGCTGCTTGCTTTTGCAAGTTACCAGCGGCACTCTCTCAGGGAGCAAATTGAGGTTTCACACTGGCAAGAACATGTCAAGACAGGCGCAAAACTATTTGTCCCTGCAGTGGCTGGTCGGGAGATGTTGGGAGCGACATGGTTTTCTGTTTAGGGTTTGCTCCCTTAGCCTTCAGTTCTGTCAAGAACCTGTACCACAAGGCAGGGGTTTACAACTCTGCAGGGCAGGGGAGTCCAGCTCCCTGAGGTATTGCAATACCTGCAATACCTGCAATACCTGGATATCTACTACACATATATTACATCCCCCCATCACAAGCATTTTGACTTTCAACAAATTTCAACATTTTACCTTTCATGCAACAATGTTCAATAAAATGTCCCAGTCCTTGACTTTCCTAGTCATAGTTCTCGTGTCCCCTTTCACTCAGGTCCTGAGTGTGTATGTGCGGCTTTAATAGTCTCTGCACCGACATGGTGATAACAAGTGTATATACAAATAGAACAGTCTAGGGCATAGAACTTAACACTAACAACAAATATCATTAAATAGGCCATCTCGACTGGTGCCTTATCAGATTTATAGGTCTAACCTGTCAGCTAGCCTAATCACACGACCTGACCTGGATAGATTGGTTGCACCTGTGTCGTTGTTTGCATTTTCCTGACTTGCCGGCACATCCTGTGCCTGCCTCAGGCGCCATTATTATCTGAACCCTGCTTCTGTGCAACATGTTCCCTGACTCATTCAAGATTTGATATTCCCTACCCGAGATACCTGTATGCCCCAACACTACCCCCTTTTTCCTTTCCCCCAAGTGACTGTTGTAATTAACACTGTGTAAAGTCCACGGCTCGAATCTGTGGTTGTGTAGGCAGGGTATAGTGAAATCAATACAGGCAAAAAGAGAAAGGAAGGGTATAAAGAGTGAAAGAAGAGAGAGAGAGTCAATCCCTCAGGTTTATTATTTATATGGTACATGGATCCAGTATAGTGTATCACCTCACCCTATTCTCCCAATGAGAAATAAGCATTTCTAGCTCCACCAATAAGAAACAAGCATTTCCGGGCCCCATGGTTACAGTGATCTGCCCACCCCCACCAAGCGGTGTGGCTCCCCTGGCCACCACCTGCCTTGACCTGAGTGTGTGGTGATCCATGACTAGCAGAGGGAGGAGGGGGTAGTGGGTAGGGCTCTAAGTGCCCCTTACACACTATCTTACTGGCACCACAATGCCTATTTACCTATCAATCAAGTACCACCAGCAACTACATAAACACATCTATGCACCTGGCCCTATATACCAGTTTCACAAATAGAACATTTGCACTCCCCACCAAAGCATCATTATCAGAATATTTTACAACTGTCACCAGGCCTTATGGGGTTGTGGGCCTTGCCACATTTCTTGTCATGAAAAGCCTTTTGGCTCTGCTGCCACTTCGCAGTCTGTGCTCTTTTTGTGCTTTGTGTTTTGGGTTTCAGATTAATTTTGACAGTCAGAATTCTCGACCTCAATCTCCTGCTCATGAGCAGTTGCGCTGGGGATGCATCGAGCACAGGCAGGTGTGTGTTTTCAATCTGTGCATTTTCAATCTGTGTGATCAATTGGCCGATTGACTTGTCAGTTTCATACTCCTTGATAATTTTACTTAACAAACTTGATGACTGCACGTCAACTGCAGCAATGCTCAGTGTGTCATCAAACAGTTCAGTCTGACCTTCTTCTGTACTGTGCACTGCATTCGTGCTGACAATTTGTGAATAGGTTTTTGCATAATGGCCACAAGGGGTTTGTGGTCCGTCTGAGAGGGTATAAATAGTCCGCGCTTGTCGATCCCACTCAGCATTTCGTAGTTTGAGGAATAATAAATCTACCTAACTCTAAAACCCCCCCACTACCCCCACCATATGTTCAGCTTTTCTTGCTCCCACAATTATTTTAACTTATCAAGCTGAACCCTATGGTGAGGGTGGGAGGGCCCCTGATCACTGTCTTCGTATTCCCTAGATTCGTAAGAATCTAAGTAATACGTCAACTTACAGGTAAGTCTAGTTTAACTGTAATATTCTTACTTCATCTATGGAATACCAGAAGCCACCGCCAGGGGAGAGATTTCGTAGCTTGATTTATTATTCCGAACCTTCTCTACTCCTCCCTCTACAACCAATTATTCCCCAATTTCTCATAATGTCACATAAGTCCTTTCATAACTTACTACCAACAATCTTTTATTTCTTCCGAAAACAACATTTTACAAATTTCCAGTCGTAGCTTAATACTGTATACTACATTAATTTCTATCTTCTTATCACCGCTGGTCTCAGAATCGCTCTTTGTGCTTGACCTGGATCACTTATAGTTTTATTATAAAATATAGCAAACGACTTTGCATATTTCCAAGATGCATTCCTCATAATCGCATTAAGACTAGCCCCCATTTCTCTAGCCCTAGAAGCTGATGCACCCCTGGTGCTATGTGCTTTATACTTATTCGTATCAATACCTGCTAAATTCAACGCTACTAAGGTCCAACGAGCCAACGTCGCCCTCGATATTGGTTTATGCGGTGCAATAAACGACAATAATAACTGAGAATGTCCTTTCCTCACTGTCTCTGTCCTTTGCAGATATCTAGTTAATGTATGTATTACACAGAGTTTTTTATTCTGTGGATAAGCAAATAACGTCACAGCATCTAACGGCTGTCCTAACTGATTATGTTTCAACAGTACTTTCATCTTAAACGTTATCCTATCCCTAGCACAAATCATCCGATCTACTTGCAAATTCAAAATTGTCTGTCCCCTTTGAGATGAAACCAACAAAAGCAACAACGTTAATTTTAACGACAATAATTTTAACGACGACTTAGTATTTGATTCCAACCCTTCCAACCAGATTAACACTCTATCCACCGACCAGATGTCTGAATATCGTGGTTGAGGTGGCCTCTGTGTATAACAACTCCTGCAAAACCATTTTACCAAAAAATGTTGACCTACTGTTTGCCCCTGGTATTTAGGCAACACTAAGCTCAATGCACATCTGGCAGCATTTACTGCCCCGTCTGAATTTGCACCTCTTTGCCGAAAATATAATCATGGAACCTCTGACAGTCGAAACATATTGCAAGCATTTCTTTCTTGATTGTGGCATATCTGCACTGTGCCAACATCATAGTACGATAGCACAGGAGTGGTCTTCAACTTGTCTTTGAGTTTATCATAGGCACCCTGCTGTTCGCTTTGCCAGTGCTATGTAATGTCTTTGTTTAAGAGCGTGCGCAGTGGTTTTGCGATTTCGGACATGTTTGGTATAAACTTGTACACATAGCCAACTATGCCCAGAAACGGCTGCAGACCTTGCTTGTCATGCGGCTCTGGCATATCGACTATTGCTTGGATTCTGTCTGGATCCGGTTTTATGCCCTGCTGGGTAAGTTGGTGCCCTACATATTTGACCGATGTTTTACATATTGTATAGTCCAGACATGAGCTCCACTAGCAACAAGCGGTTCTGTTCTACGTGCTTGCTGGCGTGTAAACGCTCCAGTACCAATATCACGAGAATGTACTATTTTAGGTTTTTGTTTTGTTTTATCAACCAAAAATACATTAGTTCATTTATCCTGGCCAGAAACAATTGGATCGAATGGCAAAGGTTGCCTTCTACCCTTTAGCCTCTCTGTACAAGTTAATCTAGGTGCCAAATCATCCCAATTAATTTTAGAATCAACTATTCTAACCTTTTCTCGATAAAATTTTTTTTTGATCATTCTTAGGCCCTACCATGGTTACTAGCGAACCACATGATCTAACTACTATGTATCCTGTATCATATTTTCGCTCTAAAGGTCCAGATTCATTCACTATGATACCACGAAATCATCTAAATAAATCAAACAACAATATTTTACAAAAACTCTGAGAAAATAACATTCATCATTCTTTGCAAAGCAGCTGGTGCAGTAGTTAATCCAAACTGCATGCGTTTAAATTGAAACAGTCCAATATGAGTGTTATTACCTGTTTTAGGTCTACTTTCCTCATCTACCATTACCTGCCAATAACCAGATTTTAGGTCTGTAGTGGTAACAATTTTAGCTCCATGAAGTTGATAAAAAATATCCTGTATCCTGGGCAGAGAACAAGCATCTTTAGTTGTCACTGCATTTAGCTTACGATAGTCCCCACAAAGACAAATGGTACCGTCCTTTTTCGGCGCTATGGTGATTGGTGAAGCCCAAGGACTACAACTTGCCTCTATAATATCATCTTCAAGCATTCTATCTAACTCTTTTTCTACCAGATGTCATTTACTCAAAGATATCCTATAAGGTCTCTGATTAACAGGATAGGCACTACCCATAGCTCTTAGTTTAACATCAGATTCAGGAAATAAGGAAGGAAATTGTATCTTCAAATAGTCTAATTCTAGAACTATCCCTGCAATTCCTCTATTTATAGTCTCTAAACCTATCCACGGATGTAGAATATCATACAAGGAAACAAATTTATCTCTATAACTAATTTCAGCTGCACAAATTTCCATTACATCTGTACCTATGAGCATATCAAAGCTCAGCTCACAAAGAAAGGACATAACGTATTGTAAAGAGAAATATACATTATACCTACAGTAGGAATTAGATGTCCTGACAGAGATCTCAATCTACTACCCAGATACAATTGCTCATTGGATACATCATCATCATCATCATCATGCTGTCGGTCGCCATGCGACAAAGACTGCCTTCATTACTTGACTGCCGCTCTCCATTTAGCTCTCTGCTGTGAGAGTTGCGTCCATGAGTCGGTCTTAATGTATCTCAGCTTCAGGTTTCTCTTGATGGTATCCTTGAACCGGAGACGAGGGCGCCCTCTCTTTCTGTAGCCAGAAGACAGTTGAGAATAGAGGATCTGCTTTGGTAGCCTGTCTGATGACATCCTCATGAGGTGTCCAGTCCACCGGAGATTCTTTTTGATCAGAAGATCTTCCATAGAGGGCATCCTTGTTCGTTCGAGTATTTCCTTATTTGTCACTTTGTCCTTCCAGGTTAACCTCATGATTGAACGCAGATGTCCCACCATTGGATACACCAATGTCAATTAAAGATTGAAAAACAGACAAATGTATCAAACTCTTAGCTGCACCTGAGTCTACAAGACCAGATAAATGAAATCCATAAAATTCAATATTAATCGAAGTATGTGCATCAAGTGCGCTTTATAGTTTACTGACAGTGGAGTACTGCTCATGTTAACGTTACCCGAAAGTAATTTTATTTTATATGGACAATTGCGCATCATGTGCGCTTCATTACATAAGAAACAAGATATTGTATGCTTTGGTGCTGTACTATGCCTTCTTTGCCTAAAAGCATGTGAGACGTTCCTGTCGGTAATGTCTGCGTCTGCGCAACGGGTGACAAATTTCCATTGCTCCCCTGCTGTTGCATTGACAGCGCATGCTCTGCCATGTGCTGTGAGACTGGAGTATGCCTAATTACAGCGGCATTTTCTACCCCGACTGACTGCCCTAGGTTTACGTGCGGCAATCCACCACATACACCTTGGTTGTAAGAACTGACACGAGAAGGTGTCGCAGCGTTCACAGCGTAAATAGCTGAATCTTCAGAAACACCACTGCCTAACGACAAGTTACATATGCACTTCCTAAGAGAATTAATCTCACCTTGAATAGTCTTCAGGACATGACTATCTGAACCAGAGGATTTAGAACCTCTCTGAGAAGAGAAAGACTTGGAAAAATCCAAAGAAGTACCATTTAGACTATCCATTTGCTCACAAATAGCTAAATTACCAAAATGTGATTTAGCATGTCTCTGCTGCCTAATAACAGACCTATCACTGAGAATAGACATTTCGAAGGCTTCTTCAAGAGTTTTTGGTCAGTTTGTTTCTACATACCACATGGTATTATCATCAAGTAAGGAGTCGAGAAATCTCGAAAGGAGTATCTCAAAGGTAAAACTGTAGTTGGAAGATCCCAAACTTTAGCTGCAGCAGTCTTAAACTGCTGACAGTATGGAGCTACTGTTTCCCCTTCTTCTTGCTTCATAGCCATCACTACCCCCTTTAAATGACTACGTTCATCAGTTGTCAAACGAGTAGATGCTATTAGTATCACTTCCTTAATTTCTTTCCAGGACCTAGCATTTTTATGCTGAAAAGCGGTGAAAAGAACCTGATGCAGTGTTCCTGTTTCATTTGACAAAGCAAAGCGAATAATGTCTAGGTCTGAAACATCTGCAAGAGTCCCGATTCGTTCGATCAAGTCAATCCAATTACCTAAAGCCCCTCTGTCTGACCCATCTAATAGGGAACAGAATTGCCGTATGCATTTTTTAATGATCTATTTCGTACCTCTCTCTGTCTATGCTCAACCTGCAGTAGTTCACCTGCCTCCCTATGTTCTTCTCTATCCTCCCATAATTCTGTCCTGTCCCTAAGATCAGATAAACGTTCCTCATTTCCTTCTTTAAGAATGTCTTGCCTAAGTGCCATAAATTTAGACCATGCTTCTAATGTCCCCGTTTCAGCAGAATAGTTGCCCAGTGTACACTGACCTTGAAACCATGTTGAAACTCATCACACAACAGTTCCTCCTTTGCGCATGTGAGTGGCATCTTCAAGCTGCTGTTGAATATGGTGGTAGAAAAGATTTAACAGATTTGAATCCAAGTATAGATATGTCTGTAAAGTAGAAGAAATAGTAAAAAAAAAACGATGTAGTGTATTCCTATGCTCCCCCCTCCGTGTCAAGGTTAAAGAAAAGCCTAAAGTAGTCCCGGAGTACATCCCACTCAGGCGCCACCAACCCATACATATATATATATACATACATGCGTCTGATCATGTACACCGATCAGTAATAGAACATTTGCATTCCCCCTATGCCGAATATCAGAATATTACAATACGGTGGCAGCAAGGACTGCTCAGTCACTGTCGCAGTTTACAGCGATAGGTGGTGGTACGGTAGCCGCTGGGCAGCGCCGCGCCAGGGCTGCCATCTACTGCATGCGGCTAGCGTAACCTCCCCCCCTAAGGAGGTTGACTTGGGACACGGCAGGGCAGAGACGGTTCAATTGATCGTGGACGCTGCAGTGAGCAGAGAATAAAGACGTGTGAAGCAAGCGTACTCGTTCTCCTGCTTGCTTGGGGGGTCTAGAGCATGAGGGTCAAGTTCCGGGCGGCCAACAAAGGGGCCCCATCACACTGGTGCCATGACCAGGTCTCAGCTTACTGCGCAAGGAGGTGAGTGTGGGCCATTGGCCAGCAAAACCTGTAATGGTGTTCTCTTCATATTAGGTATGGAAGGGATTGCGTCCCGTCTACGCAGTGGGTGTCTCGGTCACCTAGAGGGGATCGGGTGTGCGGAGGTGGACACCATAGCGGATGGTGCGTATGCTTCTGCGGTTGCTTAACCATGTCGCGCCCTCCCAATGCCTGTGTTAGATAATGTCAGTATTGATGTTCAGTCCAGCACAGGTGCAGGTGTTATAGGTGACTGGCAGCCATCGACAACCACAGGGGGTGTGGCATCGCCCCCGTGGACACCTCACATCGCGCAAGGTGACGTGTTAAGTACCGACACTCAAGGTGGTTATTAGGCGCAATTAGAGCAACTGGGCACAGTGCCCACGCCTGACCTTTCCCATGCGTCGATAGTGGGGGAGGGGTCAGGCATGGTGCATGACTCGCGGCTCGGTGTGCATTCACCCATGTCTAATGGCGAAACTGCAATTAAGCAATTAGGGTCGCTCGGGTCGGTGCATAACACTCTTTCTGGAAACGTAATTACTGTTGTTGTCACTCCCTTAGCTATTCATTCTCATCATGGGGTTACCGGTGAGCATGCGGATAAGCAGGAGGGGGGCGGGGGCTCTGCATTACATGAGGATAGTAAGCCTGGCAGACACAGAAGTCTCAGCTCAGATTTTTGCACGGAATACTCACCGTGGAGTAGTTCGGTTTTCCGGTCAGAGGGACCAGGATACCGACGGTCTGTTCCACTCTCTCCCAAGAGGGTGGACGTCTTGCTGCCGCCGGATATGGGTTTCATGGCTGATGACTCGTTATCCTTGAGGTTGGAGGATGATTTAGCCAGGGTTTTTATTGGGTTTGGAACCACATTCTGAGGGGGAGCATCAGGAATGGATGTGAATCCGCAGGCTGCAGACCTGGAAACGGGTGCAGCTGGACCGGCTGGTGAGGGAGCACGAGGAATTGGACAAGCAAAGAGTGGCTAGTTCAATTGCATGTGCGCGGGAAATGGAGGATCTCCACGTGGCTCGCCATATAGCTAATGAGGAGAAGGAGGCTCATTGTCATCTGATGGACGAGCAGTAAGCTGCTTGGACTAAGAGGATGGAGCGAATCTCTCAGCAAGATGCATTGAGTATGAGATGGGAAGAGGAGAGCCGCAGGTATGAGCATGAGCTCAGTGAGGCTATGGCAGCCCTTTGCGAGGAGTGGGCAGCTTTTCAGGCCGAGATGGCAGCGTTGAGACACAGCTTGGAGGGCAGGGGAAGTTGTGATGCCTGTACTAGTGGGGCGCATTCACCCAGCAGTGACCACAGTACGAGAAATGTTCATAAGATGCCGGTGGCTCTGATAATGGTGATATCAGGAGCTCCTCGCCTAAGGAGGAGAAGGGGGGAGCTTCATGTAGATCAGGGTGCCAGGTGACCTCTCCTACTGTAATGAGGGAGGAGGGGAGCCCGGCACAATGCCAACGGGGTGTTGTGCAGGATGCCCTGTACATTGGTAATCAGGGTAAATGTGCATGAGGGGGTGGGGAGGCAGCACCGGTGAAGACTACTGCGGTTGCCAACGACCCATCATATCACCCTTGAGGAGAGGCAGATCATCGCAGATCATCCACCTATTGCGGATGTAATTCGCAAACCGATTATGATAGGGGGTGGATCGGCCTGGGAGCAGTTCCAACGTGATCTCTCGGAGATGGAGATGAACATGCGGAGACGCGCAGGCCCAGGTTCTGCATGGGTACGCATGTTACTTCCTAATCCATTTATGGGTATCGACCAAGATTGGAATACCTGGTGGCAGGATTTCACTATGGATATGAGGTCTAATATGTGGGATGAGGATGTAGCTCTAACCGAGCTGTTGCCCTTGTTACAACGAGGACCAGCGCAGGACTGTGCGGAGGCTTGGCAATGCAGGCGGTTGACAACGATGAGGGAGCTGCTCCCCATCTTGTCGTATAACTTCAGGTTGGACGATCCTCTGGTGCATTCTATGCTACATCTTTTGGGCATTAAGAAAACGTGTACGAACCCATACTGTCCCCAATCGGACGGTATGGTAGAGCGTTTTAATAAGACACTAATATCTGCATTGGCTTGTACTGTAAATGATTTCCAGGATGACTGGGATTTGCAGGTCAAGTTTGTGGCTCATGCATATAACTGTACGGAGCATGGCTCTATAGGCATGACACCGAGCAGATTACTATTTGGCGAAGAATTGCAGTTGGCTGCTGATTTGCAGTCCAGCGTGGTGAATCGTTGAGTAGACAAGTCCTGTGAGATCATGTTCGTGAGGTGGTTAGAGCATTGCTTCCACCATGCATATAGCGCAGTTCGCGATGCGACAGGCAAAGCAGCTGCCTGCCAGAAATTGGACTACAGGCCAGCTGTGTGGCGCCGGTGTAGCAGGAAATCGCAAACCCTGTAAATCGCAAACCCCCCACTTGTGATTTCCTAGGAAATCGCAAACCCCCATGCCATATATGGGCATGGGGATTTGCTATCCCCCCTGGAGATCGCAAACCCCTCATGTTTGCCAGTCTTTATCCTAATGAAAGCACATGTCCATTCGTTTTACCTAATAGAGACTCGCAGAAAAATGTCAAATACTAGATATCCGTTCAAAACAAATATATTCTGATCAAAGACTTTAATCCCTATAATTTGATTGTTTTCCCTACCAAGTCAATAAGATATAGATATTTTTTAGCTCAAAGTGTTTAAACAAGTTGTGCTGGCTTTTCTTCATGTTGTAGTTTAGTATCTTTGACAAAAATAGATCTGGTCCCCTATCCTTCTTGTGAGTGATCAATCTTCTTACCGAGTGACCAATCTTCTTACAGGCAATACATGCTTTGCCTTCAGTTGGACAGAAACTGCGCCGATGTTTGTAGCCGCAGTTTCTGCAGTTGATCTTGAACTCGGCGGTGCTGGTCTAGTTGCTCGATTTCCAAGATGGCAGCCTGTATTCAGGCCCGTAGACCACCAGGGAACCGGTGTGCAGAACGGCATACTTGTTCAGGTAGTGGACTTACTTTGTCTCCACATCCAATTTTTTCTCCAGCAGATCGAAGCTGAATTCGCTGAATTCGCTGAATTCGCACATGTTTATGCATTTTTCAAGCTTGATATCGGCAGTTTGCAGCATTTTGTTTCTTAACATCATCTTTTTTACGCCAGCGACCAGATGACTGTGCAACAGCGAGTCTTCGATAGACCCATACTCACAGTCTTTGACTCTGTCTCTGAGGGCAGTAACATAGGTGGAAATGTTTTCGCTGGCCTGATTGTGGTAATTAAAGTCATACCGGATTATTATTAAGTTGGATTTACTGGTACAATGCGTCTTGAATGCCTCGGTGAGTGGACCGATCTTGTCTTGGTTGTTGAGCATGATGGCCATATTCGCAAAGACTTTCTGTGCTTCTTCGCCAGCGACATGCAGAAAAGTGCAACATTGGACCTTTTCAGTTTTGTTCCCAACTCCTGCAGCAGTAGGATATGGCTCTGATCCATGTTTTCCAGTTGGATCTCGCATTTTTACTTAACTGGCCTGGCAGTGTGTTTGCAGGCAGCATTGTCCTTATCTGACACCATGTGAAAGTATGTCTGAACGCTTTGACTTCTGGTTACCGAATGACTTTATTCACCATCAAGGGTCTAATGCAGCCGGCACCCATGTGCCTATCACGTGATCATATTAACATATTCCGTTGTTCTCATCGCGTGCCTGGATATCTACTATGCATATATTACATTGAGTCTCTCTGTCCCCCGATTTGGTAGGTCACAGGATTCAAATCCTGCTTGAGTCAAACCAGTGACTTAAAAATTATAAATGTCGTTACCTAGCCTGGCACTCTGCATTACTAGGATAGAGTAAGGAGCGGTGGAATGTGGAAGACCAATTTTCTACGATTGAAATTTCCCTGCTTAATCAAATAATGTAGGCCCTAGCCCCAAAAAACAACACAGAAATTAAGTTCATTTCAAATCAATCTCTGTTTCCCTGCAGGCTTCGGCTGAGTCCTTCCTGAAGATGTGGCGAGATCTGCAAGCCGACTTTGTTTCCGACCTCCGCCGCCTACTGGCCGAGGGCGCCACTGGTACCGACCCGCGTCTC
The DNA here is from genome assembly GCA_030323885.1 of Branchipolynoe longqiensis. Lineage (NCBI taxonomy): Eukaryota > Metazoa > Annelida > Polychaeta > Phyllodocida > Polynoidae > Branchipolynoe > Branchipolynoe longqiensis. Next base: position 14,255,829 of record CM059201.1, read on the forward strand.
GTGCGTCTCGTGAGGCGTCACGTGTTTCCGCCCGCCACGAACAACTATAAAATGTCTTATGACTTCACGGAGCCGCCCCAGGCTCTGGTCGCCAATGAATACTTTAAAAAAAAGGTGAGCAAATTGGGGACCTTCGGGTATTTGTTTATATATATCTATATAGGCCAAGCAAAATATAAAATATAGATTTGTTTCTCAGGCAAAAAAAAGGTGTGTTCGTTCTCTGTGGTGGAGTGGTTAGAGTGTCTGACTTTTTTCTAGGTCAGACTCCTAATCTGAGGGTCGGCGGTTCGATTCCCCATGCCCCCCGCTCTGCCAATTTGGATTTCCACCGCTGTGTATAACTTACAGCATCATCAAGGCCGATTACTCTCATACCATGTCTATGTGGTGTGGGAGGTTAAAAATCCCTTGGGTCGGTAAAAGTGTAGACTCGGGCTTTCTATCAACCAGCAGTGGAGTGGGGAAGACCAGTCATCTGTGACTGGGATTTCCCCTGCTTGGGACAACTAATGTACAAATACAAAAAATAAAAAAATAAGAGAGACAAATAAGTGTTCACACTTCCTGTCTACAATTTGCTATAAAACAAGATTTGTAATATATTTATCTCAGAAAAATGGCCTAAACTCAAAACCATTGGACTATACAACTTTAATCAACCAATGTAACCCCCCCACCCCCCACCCCCACCCCACTCCCTTACAACTGGCGCCTCTCTTTTTCCCTCTCCCTCTCACCCACTTCCGGTCTCCCCCTCTCACTCCTCCAGAGTGTAAAGCATGGGTTCTTTGTGGAGTGTGGTGGTCTGGACGGGGAGCGGTCATCCAACACCTACCACCTGGAGAAGGCCGGCTGGCGTGGCCTGCTTGTCGAGACAGACGCCGACTACTTCTTGCAGTCCCTGGGCAAGAACCGACGGGCCTGGAAGATCAATGCGGCCCTCTGCCCTTCCAACACGCCCAGCATCGTGAGTTGGTCACTTGTTGGAGTTTTACATCCTGGCAACATCTAAAGTCATATCAGGACGGGTACCGACTTGTGACAGTGCACACTCATGGCAAATTTATAGTGCTGCCCCACTGGGAAATCAGGCCACCCGCACCATGACCTGATATCACACATGATCCTGACACTGAGCCAACCAGTCCTTGTTGTATCCTATTCATGCCGAGTGCCTGGCTAGGAAGCGACAAGTATCAGTTTTTAAGTCATTGGTTTGACTCGACCAGGGTTCGAACCAATCCCATGAGTTTGAATCCCATGATCTCCCAAACGGGAGACGGACGCTCAATTCATTCGGCCATTCCGTCTGGTCCCCAGGATCGTGAGTGTCCTGGCCATCCACGATGAACCTACTGAGGATGAAACAGGATGAGTGAGTGAGTGAGTGAGTGAGCGAGTGAATGAGTGGGTGAGTGAGTGGGTGGGTGATTGAGTGAGTGGGTGATTGGGGTTTTACCTCCAAGAGACATCTGAATGTCATATCAGAACGAATACTGACTTGTTAACAGCGCGAACCAATAATGCTACCCTCACTGGGACATCGTGCTCTTGCACCGTGACCAGATATCCCACTCAGTCGCATTATCCTGATGACACCAACCCTGTGTCTGGCCTGTGTGGAGAAGATCACACACTACCTATTTTTTCAGCTGTCCAAGTGTCCACTCCCTACCTTAAAAAAAATTGCAATTTTCATACCTGGTTATTTTAATCAGCAATTGTTACTCCTCTTTAAAAAAAAAGAGATTTGTAATTGTCACTCCCTACCTTTTTAAATTTGTAATTGTCACTCCCTACTTCTTACAATTTGCTAAATGTTTCACCGTACATTAAGAATGTGTAATGGTCACTGCCTACTTCTATTTTCATGTGTAATTGTCACTTACTACTTCTATTTTTAAATGTATAATTGTTATTTTAATCAGCAATTGTTACTCCTTTTTTTAAATTTGTAATTGTCACTCCCTACCTTTTAAAATTTGAAATTATCACTCCCTACTTCTTAAAATTTGCTAAAAGTTTCACTGTACATTAAGGATTTGTAATTGTCACTGCCTACTTCTCTTTTTATGTGTAATTGTCACTTACTACTTCTATTTTTAAATGTATAATTGTCACTTACTACTTCTATTTTTGAATGTATAATTGTCACTTCCTACTTCTATTTTTAAAAGTATAATTGTCACTTACTACTTCTATTTTTAAATGTATAATTGTCACTTACTACTTCTATTTTTAAATGTATAATTGTCACTTACTACTTCTATTTTTAAATGTAAAATTGTCACTTATCTTTCAGGTCCGGTTTAGAGAGATGCCCAACAGTGGGCGTGGTGTGTTGATGGAGAAAGGTCAGCAGGAGTTACCCTGCCTTCCCCTTCAACTCCTCCTGATGGCCTTAAACAGGACCAGCGTAGACTTCTTCAGTCTCGACATAGAAGGATTAGAAATGAAGGTATGTTTATATAATCCATTCAAAATTCAATTCACTTCAGGGTGGCCGAATGAGTTGAGAATTCGAACCCGTGGACTTAAAATCCTGGCCGAGTCAATAATAACTTAAAGATTGATACCTGTCGCTATCTAGCCTGGTGCTCAACATTATTAGTAATGGTGCTGTCACACTACACCACTTCTCGTCAATGCGCGTCGATGTATGTGATTTTTTGGTGCTACGTCGGGATACGTCAGGAAGTGTTATGTGCGCGTTAGGCGCGCGTTGGTGTATGTTGATCTACGGCGACGGTCGCCGGCACACATCAGGGGGTGGGCAAAGTTTTGTGCTCACAAAATTTTTGACGTACAACAACGCGCAGGTGCCAAAGTTATGGTGATGTTAGGGGCACATCGAGACACGCGCTGGAATAACGTTATGCGAACGCTAGGAACACGACGTGCGCGCGTGAGGCTCATTGAAACACGTTAGACCCACCTTTTTGGGGGTTTTTTCTCACGCGTCGATATACCTTACCACAATGTCGGCCGCCTGCTACCACTACGTTGCGCTGACGCCAACAAGTTTGACGTGTCTCGACGATTAAAAGTGATTTTGCGTGTTGGCGGCGTGCCGGCGAGAAGCGTCGTAATGTGACAGCACCATAAAGGGCCAGGAGCAGTGGAATTAGGAAACCAAGTGGCTGAATCGGTTAGAGTGTATACTATATGCATAATAGATATCCAGGCACCTGAGGAGAACAAAGGAATATGCTAATGAGATCACGTGATAGGCAGGTGGGTGCCGGCTGCTCTGATACCATGGATGGGGAATAAATTCATTCGGTAACCAGAAGTCAAAGCTTTCAGACTTACTTTCACACTTCCCATGTGTCTGGCCAATGAGCAACAATGGTGGAAGCATTTGAGAGAAGGCTGGATAGACATTGGAGAGGAGTCCCACAATTATATGACTTCAGGGCTCTGTCCACCTCCATATGTGTGTGGAAAAAATAGCTCTTTTTGACCATAACGAGCTGGAATTAGAGGCGCAATAGAGGCTAGATCAATCAGGAGAGGATCTGTAAGTTAATCTCTGTAAGTTATCAAATTGATCCTTGTCGGTACTTAGCCTGGTGCTTGGTATTACTAGGATAGGGCATGGGCCTGGTTTGCTCAGTGTCAGGATAATGTGACTGTGTTGGATGTTGGGTCATGGTGCCAGTGGCCTGGGTTTCTCCCACTGGGGCAGCACTATTAAGTTGCCATGAGTACGCACTGTGACAAGTCGATACCCATCCTGATATGATCTTAGATGGTGCTAGGATGTAAAACCCCATCAAAACAAAACGTCAGCCAATAGAAGTGACCGACCACTGCGTGCACAGGAACTGATTAAGCCCCTGGCGGTGGGTGGCGCTAGCTGGAGGTCAATAGGTCACCTGCTGGAGATCCAACCAGCCCGCAGGGGGCGGTCGCAGGGGGCGGTCGCAGCCGACGTCGGGACGATATCGAACTGACGTCACTCTGCTAGCTGGGTAATTGCTGCTCGCTGCCGGTCTTGTTGACATGACATGGATTAGTGTAGAGAGGGGTCACCACCCTGTTGCAGTATACTGGATTCTCTCCAGTCAACTTTTAAGATTTATTTATCTGCATGATTTCATAAATTCGACACTCCAAATGTAGCGAGCTATGATAAATACATACTTGACCCAATATATTCAGCATATTAGATTGGGAAATGATGTGGTTAAGTCCATAACCCAGCCACCCGATACTTTTTCTATAGGCTTGTTCAGCATGCCTATATACGATACTGTGGGCGTGCAGACAAAATCTCACAAGACAAAAGCTCAAAACCTTAATGAAAGAAGGACAAAAGCTCACAACAATTAATTTATTTTATTATATGCATATGAGCCTGTCTCAAAAGGTGATAACTCTTTGTTTTTTGTCCATTGTAACGATTGACACAAAGCAGCACAGAAACGGTTACACTGAAAGCACAAGGACATTTGCTTCAAATAAATATGTATTCTATTGGGATTATGAAACACCATGTAAAAACCAAATCAGTTAATCCTGAGCAAATGCATAAGAGGATAGTATGTTGATCATTAGAATGGACAAAGTTTTGTCCCATATTGCCTAGCACCTTTTGAGACAGTCTCATATACATATAAATGTCACAGGTATAATAAGCTGTACAATTTTGATATGTGGGCCTATTTCTTAAGGGACTGGTCACGGGATTTTCCTTGTTTTCCATCAAAACAAAGAATGGAAATTCACCCCAATTGTCAACTTGAAAAACGGCATACATCTCTTCATCTTTGTCCTAGAATAAACATCTAAAGACCATTTTAATAGCCATTCACAATCCGTTCTAATGGAACTGTACATGGTGGCCGAATGAGTAGAGGGCAGGCTTCCCTAGATAAAGGATTCACCCCGTACTTGTAGTACACGGGTGAACGACAACGTAGTCTAAATACGGGCGAAAATAGCTTTAGTATGGAACATGAAGTAGAAAGTGTGGTTCCATGATCAAATGGCTACATATATTGGCACAGATTTGGTGAAATGGGAGAGAATGCAAAAAAGACAAGATGGCGGCCTGAGAATGCCGTCGATTTCACTTTTAAATTGCATTAAAGTATATGTCTTATTATATTTTCCAACTCAAAAGTAGCGGGTAAATATGAAGACATCTATCTACAAAGAATAAATGTTGCTTCTTAGATTGTGAAATTAGGTTCTCATTACATTAACCCGGTTCTTCGACCGTTTTTATATAGGGTTGGTATTCACCCGTGTACTGCGAGTACCGGGTGAATCCTTTATCTAAGGCTTCCCGTGCGGAAGGTCGGGAGATTGAATCAAAGTGAGTCAAACCAATGACCTACAAATTTGATACTTGCCACTCCCTAGTCTGGTGCTCGGTATTTATTAGGATAGGGCAAAGACTGGTTAGCTCATTATTAGGATAATGTCATCTAGTGGGATATCAGATCATGGTGCCGGCGACTGGATCTCACAGTGGGGCAGCACTATAAAAGTCGTCATGAGTGCACACTGTACAAGTCGGTACCCGTCCTGATATGACCATAAATGTTGCTATGACATAAAAGTCCCAACAAACAAAACAAATAAACAATTATTTCCAATGGTATACAGTTATAATACAATTACATGAATTCTAATTGTGTAGACACATAGGCCTACATAATATGTGTGATTCAGGAGGTGTGAGATGAGGTGTGATAGGTGAGAACAACTGACTCTGGTAACACCTCTGATTAAAGCTTGTGAGCTTTTGTCTCTTTTTTCATTGGCCGTAATCGATTAACACGACCCGAGCGACTCGGGTTACCTGAGTCGTCAGAATCTCAAATCAAACACTGCCAGTGGAGTCGAGAAATACATGTGCCGTGTGCAAAACGACCCGACCCCAATAACCCACCTTTTGGCTGGGGTTTACTCGGAGCGATGACATCACATCTGTGCTGGTACCTGTAAGATAACAGCTACCCCTACAGGTCCTACGTGTTGTTTTAATACTTTTTTCTTAATAACCCAGATTGTCAGCTTCTACAATCATAAAATAGTTAAAATCCTATTTTGCTGTACATATATCGGTTAGTGAACAAAAATATTAAGGTTTAGATTAAGCCACCATTTTATCCACCCCGAGCGTATTCGTTTATTCAACCCGAGTCTGTAGGATGTGCGCATGCGCCAAAAAGTGGCTCGGGTCACCCGAGTTGATTAATCAATTACGCCCATTAAGGGTGTTTTGTCTTGTGAGCTTTCATCTTGTGAGCTTTTGACATGTGAGCTTTTGTCTCGTGAGCTTTTTGTCGTGGAACCGATACATGCTTGTGGTAGTGACTAGAAATTGACGCGTTTTATTAATATTTCAGCTTCTTCAATCACTGCCATACAAAGACTTGGACATTACGGCGATCACAATGGAGTACAACCACAACAAAGAGACGCGAGCGGAAATCACCAAGTTCATGTCGACAGTGGGATATAATCTGCATCGAGAGATAAATAAGATTGACCACCCATTCCGTTTATACACACACGATCTCTTCTTTGTAAAAAGGAAAAAGAAGTAAGATGACGAACAATATCTGCAATCTGCAAGAAGAAACACAGAATATGCAATTGAGTTTTTCTGTTTTTTGTGTGTTTTTTTTGTTCAAATTGTTATTCCAGTTGAATAACATCTTTTTTCAGCACCGAAGCGCTGGTCTTCTGGCCTTAACAATTATAGTGCATACAAACTATTTATGGACGAGATGATGAGATGGTATGAACAATATATACAAGAGTAGCTCAAAATGAGGCACTACAGATATAGTGGGCATCTTATTTTGCACATGTAGACTGGAGAATAGCCATTTACCTTTAGACTATATCAGTGATTTGATGATCGTACCTGTGAAGAGACATTAATATAATGGGCATGACTTGCTGATACAGGTAGTCATGGATTTTGGATTATGCAAATAATGGTTGCATGACTCATGTAAATTGTTTTGGTCAACTATAGCTTTGTCGGTAGTATATATTTGATTGGTTTAGTCAGGTGTTATAGGTCAACTACAGCTTTGTCGGTTAGGTTGGGTTTGTTTGTCTTTTCCTCCCCGTTTATGGAAAATACTATTTATTTAATTATTATGGTTATTTGTTATTAGCGGATCTCTATAAATTACAGAAAGATAGGTTTTACATTATGCATGACGATGCATTTTGTTTGTGTTTATATATGCCATCCGTCTACTGGAGACCAGACAGTTAGAGCATCCATCTCCCGTGCTGGTAGATCGTGGGGTCGTGGGTTCGAACCCTGGTCGAGTCAAACCAATGACTTAAAAATTGATACTTGTCGCTTCCTAGCCAGGCACTTGGCATTATTAGGATAGGGCAAGGACTGGTTGGCTCGGTGTCAGGATAATGTGACTGAGTGGGTTATCAGGTCATGGTGCTGGCAGCCTGGTCTCCCAGTGGGACAGCACTATAAAGTCGGCATGAGTGCGCACCGTCACAAGTCGGTACCCGTCCTGATATGACCTTAGATGTTGCTAGGACGTAAAACAACAACAACAAACAAATCCGTCTACTGGATGGCACAGCCTATGCGCATCCCCCTAGCGGGACTCTGCGAAACTAACGCCTCGAGGGGTGATGTAGGTTATGGTGGCGCCACCTAGTTGGGAGGGAAGAAACTGCGAATATCGCAGCGTACAACCCCACTCCCTACTGGGACTTCAGACATGGAAAGTTTGTTTGACTTAACAACGCCTCTAGAGGACATCAATTTTTATCATCGGCTATTGGACGTCAAACATATGGTCATTCTGACACATTTCTTTGGAGGAAACCTGACACCGCCACATAGGCTACTCTTTCCGATAAGCAGCAAGGCCAAGGGGGCTTTTATATGCACTTTCCCACAGACAGGACAGTACATACCACAGCCTTTGATGAACCAGTTGTGGACCACTGGTTGGAACGGAAAATAACCCAAACTGTAAATGCATCCACTGAGCAGGATCGATCAGATGACCCACACCTTCACAGGTGGACACCCTACTGTCTGAGTCACATGCCGCTCCCTTCAGACATGGAAGCTCCCCCATGCGTTTACATGCTTTTCTATTTTTTGTCGTATTCGCATTCCGCATACCTCATACCACATACCACGTATATGGAATCTTAGGTTAAGTCTACTATCCTATCGCGCTCTGAATCCTCTGGCTGTCACATAACTACTGATATCCACTTCCGGTTCCGCTCTGGTCGGTCGGTGGGTGGGCGCGCATTTGAATCTCCGTCGAAATCTCGAGGTTTGTGAACCCTTCCGTGACTGTCAACGTGATCAGTATCGATAACGATGGATGTGGGTGGGGATGGGAGGTCAGGGGGTGGGGTGGGGAGCTTGTTGTCATCGCAACGCTGGACAATGCACTTCCGGTTTCCACTTTGACATAATCGCGCATCGCCAGTGTGGCGTGCTCAGCCGTGTCCCATGCTCAGCCGTGTACCTATACTCAAACTCAAGGCATTGTCAATGGTCGTGAGTAATTTTCATACAGAAAATACAGAACAAGTGAAATATCTCTAAAAGCACACCACCTATTAATAAATCGCTTGGTACACATATAGAAAACATCTTCACCAAAAAGATTATATTAAATTTCTAAGGTTAGGGTTCTTGATTTCTATTAATTTTGATTAAAACTAATGTTTTGCACTGTGCATACCGTCAAACTCAAGGCATTCTCAATGGTGGTGCGCAATCTTCATACAGAAAATCCAGGAAAAGTGAAATATCTCTAAAACCACACCACCTAGAAACAAATCGCTTGGTACACATATAGAAAACATCTTTACCAAAAACATTCTATTAAATTTATAAGGTTAGTGACTTACGACCATTGACAATGCCTTGAGTTTGAGTATAGGTACACAGCTGAGCACGGGACACGGCTCCTGAGATGACCAACGGATGAGTCACATAAACAAAAACACCACCACCACCACACACACAAAACACACCACCCCAAAAACACATCAATATCCCACGCACTGCCACCGGGCACGGTGGCCTAGTCGGTAGAGCGTGGGCCTCGTGTGCGGGAGATCGAGAGTTCTGTACCTAGTCGAGTCAAGCCAATGACTTATAAAATTGATACTTGTCTCTTCCTAGCCTGGCGCTCAGCATTAATAGGATAGGGCAAGGGCTGGTTAGCTCAGTGTCAGGATAATGTGACTGAGTGGGATATCGGGTCATAGTGCCAATGGGCTGATTTTCCAGTGGGGCAACACTATAAAATTGCCATGAGTGTGCACTGTCACAATTCTGTACCCATCCTGATGTGACCCTAAATGTTGCCAGGACATAACATTCCACCAACCAACCCACATACTACTTCATATATATATATATATATATATATATGATCCCTTGGGCCGGTAAAATTGATTCTTGTCGCTTCCTAGCCTGGCTGAGCGCCAGGTTAGGAAGCGACAAGTATTAATTTTATAAGTCATTGGCTTGACTCGACTAGGAACAGAACTCTCGATCTCCCGCACACGAGGCCCACGCTCTACCGACTAGGCCACCGCGCCCGGTAGCAGTGCGTGGGATATTGATTGTCAGGTGGTCCACTCATCCGGCGATGCGCGATATATATGAAGGGTTCAGGTGCAAAAACAACACATTCATTTCAGTTGCTTTCTGTAAAATAGCATTTATTGTTGAACTTTCCAGTTAAAGTATATCAATGTGATTACAACCGAAAACACCATACCATATTTTATGGTTAAATTAATTTTCATTCACTATATATATATATATGTGTGTGATATATCAATTCGTCGATGGCTTCCGCCAAAATAGTGGTTGGTAATCGCTCCCTCAATGGGGGGTGGGGGTGGGGGGTGACAAGATAATGATTGATGAATAATTACATTTAACAAAAGGCAGGACGTATGTACAGAGGTGTCAAGTAGTTAAAGCTGCATAGTCTGATGAAATATCAAATTTTCAAAACCAAACCAACTATTAGATTTGATTTGACATATCTAACTTAGATACTCATGCACTTATTAAGCATTTGTTTCTGCGTAGAAGGCAATCCTGAATCAATTTAACAGAACCTGTTACTGCAGAAGTCTATGGTGTCAGAGTTTTTGCAAGCTAGCCAAAACTAATTTTCCATAATTGCACTCAAAATATCTCAAAAGTTTACCATTTAAAATAAAAGTAATGTTGAACTAATGTAAAGTAGATACTAGTGATCGATCTAATATATTTATCTAAAAAAATAATACAGAAATTCAAAACCATCGGACTATGCAACTTTAAGCATGTGAGTAGGGAGAGCTCCTTAATACACAAATTGTAAATAGGAACTAGCTGCTGATAGCAATATTGCACTACATATAAATATGCTGTAAATAACGGTATTGTCACCTGGCTGGAAGACCAGTATTGGTGCTGACAAAGCAATAAAATCGAAAGACGTGAAAATGATTTACATATATGCATATATCGTGTGGCTATGTGTGCAGGGTGGTTTTAAATATATCTGGGTCACTCTCCTGAAAACTGGCCAGAAGTGTCACATGGAGAGTTAAAATCTAATATTTGAATTTTTTTACATTTTTTGGCTGCAAATGAAAGCTGGAAATCTCCACTTTACATCTATGTAAAATATAAATTGATGAGATAAAAAATAAAGGTGTAGTCCATGATTAAGCTATGTCTTATGGCAGTATAACATGTGTGTCACACGTGTAACACATGTTTAGGACACCACACAGTCTGCTTAATAAAAATCTAATCAGAATTAAATAATATCATACTTAGAAGCATATTAATCATGGCATAATATACAGAAATATGTAGTGCTTATATTGATAAAAAAAAAAGTAATTCCCAGCCATGCTTTATTCACTGAATAATTAGTGTACAATATTTGTGTGACATCCAGACACGACTGGTTACACGTGTGATGGAAATTTGTAATGTTATTTTTGAAGACACCAAATGTTTTTTTTTTAAATTTAAGCATGCATACATGTTAATAAATACTTCCTTTTTGATTTGGGAACTGTTTTGTTTGATATATCAATGCAATACAAGATGTTAATAAGGATTCAACCACGTCCCATATGTCATGTTACAAATGGCTGACTGTAAAATGGTTTTTTTTGGTACAAAACACTTCATAACTAAAAGGACCAAAGTTGCACACAGTTTATTTTATTTCCCTTATTTCTTTCATCAAATCTGAACATGAATATGAAAAGTATAAGGGAAAAAATAAGTAGGAAGGTTTTTATTGATGTTTTAAAATCCCATCCCATGCTGACCAGTTTTCAGGAGAGTGACCCATCTAAGTCTTTGGTAAACACCATTTTATTTGCCTACCATCCAAAGTCACTCACTACCCCCAGTTAATTTGACTACTAAGCAAAGTGGACCCTTTTGTGTGTGTGGGTGGGAGTTTACAAGGTAGGAACTATAGAACTACACCAATTATCTGTACACGCAAACCCTGCTGAGTGCCGTATTGAAAGTATGGGTGGTGTTCTCTGTGGCGGAGTGGTTAGAGTCTCTGACTTTTTTTCGAGGTCGGACTCCTAATCTGAAGTTTGGTGGTGCAATTCCCCATGCCCTCAACTCTGCCAATTTGGATTTCCATCGCTGTGTATAACTTACAGTGTCATCAAAGGCCAGTTGCTCTCATACCATGTCTATGTGGTGTGGGAGGTTAAACATCCCTTGGGTCGGTAAAAGTGTAGGCTCGGGCTTTCTATCAACAAACTGTCAAATGATGAAAACAAGTCTATTCAGACTTATCCATGATAGGCAGTATGAATCTTCAAGAAAATGTTGATCTTTTTATCTCGACCCATTTCAGTTGGTTTCTTTGTCGCTTTACGTCCTAGCAACATGTAAGGTCATATCACGATGGGCACCGATTTGTGACAATTGCACTCATGGCAGCTTTATAAGTGCTGCTCCATTGGGAAACCAGGCAGCCAACACCATGACCTGATTTCCCACTCAGCCATATTATCCTGATACTGAACTAACCAGTCCTTACCCTATCCTAGTAATGCCGAGCCCGCGGCAATAGATTTGATGGTTGGTTGTTGGATATTTACGTCCTGGCAACACCTAAGGTCATATCAGGATATGGTTAGCGACTTGTGGCAGTGCACACTCATGGCGACTTTATAGTGCTGCCCCACTTGGAAATCAGGCCACCAGCACCATGACCCGATATCCCACTTAGTCATATTATCCTGACACTGAGCTAACCAGACCTTTCCCATTCCTATAAATGCAGATCACCAAGCTGGGAAGCGACAAGTATCAATTGTGTAAGTCATTCATTTGACTCAACCGGGAATTGAACTCCCGATCTCCCGCACGGACATCGGACATTTTTGCACTTCAAATATCTTCAAAATTAGCCACTTAAAATCAAAGTTACTTCAAACAAAAGTAAGATAGATTACGATGATGTACCTAACATATTTATCTAAAATAAATTTGACAGAAACTAAAAACCAACAGACTGTGCAACTTTTAATCATTACCTTGTAGATTTGCCGCTGAGGAATGTTCAAACTCAGTGGCCTTAAAGTTGCATGGTCCGATGAAATATATTATTTTCAAAGCCAAAACACTTACCTACATTTGATTTTATATATCCAACTTAAGTTCAGGTGCATTAACTAAAGCTGAGATTCCTTCTACGCGGTATGCGGCATGCAGCATGCAGCATGCGGCATGCGGTATGCGGTATGCGAATGGGAAGATTCCTTCTACACGGTATGCGGCATGCGGCAGACGGCACATGACTGGCTATATTTAAAAAATAAAAATAAACAAGTATACTCCATACTGCACTGTATATGGCCTAATATGGCATGTATATCCATGTACCTCTTGGTACTGCACATGGAGGTTCCTACCTTTATAATTACCAAATTATAGATAAGTATTTATATTTTTGTGGCTCTGGTAGCATTTTTACCAACCCGAACCCCCACCACAACCACTACCATATGTTTCCACTCAGCAGCCTTGACAACCCCCCTCCCTTACCCTTGTCCCGGCTGTCAGCAATTATCAGATGCCTCCTCCAGCCTTATATCAATGGACAAATGCGACTGATGCTTTTCTATTCGCACCCCCTGTCGCATGCCGCATGCCGGACCGATCGCTACAGGGACCGATCGAGTTGTCGCATTCGCATTCGCACTCGCATTCGCATTCGCATACCGCGTGTAAGGGTTGCAGCCCATTGACTTCCAGGCGTTTCGATTTTTTGCCACATTCGCATTCGCATACGCATACCGCGTGTAAGGAATCCTAGCTTGAGGCTTTGGGGAAGCATATGCAGAATAATCACTAAATTTATGACCCTATCCATTTGGGCACCTACTTTGAGACAGCCATCAGGCAGGGTGGCCACTCACCAATTAGGTCAATCTCATGACCTCATTAGTGTTGCCCGCATTCCCAGTACCATATATGGGATTAGTCAGGTTCCAGACTACCTACACATTAATAGGTCATTCCTCATCACATGAACATCGCGAGATGTGAATGTGGGCCACATCAACAAGACTTTTGACAAGCTTGCCAAGATTAACAAATTATCCTAAAAGTTACTCCTAATTGAAAGTAGAATAACAGTCTGTTTACTAAAAAAAAAGAAGATTTTGTCATATTCAAAACCAACCGATTAGACAACTTTATTGGAAGACTGTTCATAATTTAAAAATAAAATTCCTTTAGCTTTATTTTCACTCCCACAAAATTATCAACTTCTTGAAAAAAAACAAATTCGATGCTGTTTCAATGCTTTCACCTATGAACTATTTTATTATCAAATATTAAACTTGTGTAATCTGATTTTTAAAAAAAAGCCATTTTCGAAATCAAAACCCATGTAAAAATATACAGATTTTCGGTTCGGATTTATATATTGGCAGAGACCATTATTATCCGCGAGTGACGGAGTGGGGACCAAGGCTATGTCATAGAAAAGCAATGGGTGCCCCACTCACTGTGTGACATATTAGGCTATGTGAAATATATGTTAATACATAGTGTCCTAGATTATGACGAGATGTTCGTATATAAGAGAAAGTTAATGTTTGGTGAAATGTTCCCTCTATGCACCAGTGAGGGTGTAAGTGGAGGAGAAGGACATTTTTAATATATATATTTATTGTAACTGTCTGCAACTACCTGGTACCACAAGGCCGATGGGCAAGAACACCAGCCTCATCTACATACAGTATGGACACCCCCTAGAGCTGGGTGAGTGACAGCTACCCATATTGGAGGCATCGCCACCCAGGCTGTGGAGGGCGCCTGATTGGCTGGCTGTGGGAAGCCCAGTTACCTGCGCCCCGTTGCCCCACCTGACCACACACTAGCCTCATTCTGATATTGATAATTCTAGACACACTTCTGGATGGACTCTTGAAGTGACAACACTCTACTCCTGACTCTTGAGTGAGACACACTCTTCTCTTGAGCAGGAATGCAGACACTCTGTCTGATGCTCCACCTTTCATATACAAACTGAGCTGTGTGCAACAACCCTGGAACTCCGGTTCAATGGGCTGTAGGCACTGATTCTGATACATACTAACTAGAGTAATAAGGCTCTGTGTGGACAGAAGGTAAGGGGTCAGGGGGATAGGTCACTAGTAGGTGAACAGGAGTTAATGCCAATAAAGCACAACTTCTTCACTGTCAATCTTGCGTGACTTGTGTTCCCTTTCTTCCTTCGGAGAGATACAGTAGATATAATACAGATAAGTATGTTGGAGAGGGGCATCAGGTGTGATCTGACAGACAGTTGTCAGAACGCACATGGGAAGAGTTTGTGGTATAACTGGGGCTCTGACGGCCGGGCATCCAGTAAGATTACACCCATATCTAGATTTGATCTGACATATCAAACTTAGATACTGGTGCACTTATTAAACAATTGGCGCGGCATATAAGGGTACACCACAGCAATGTAATAGCATGCAAATTACTTTGTATGTGCCTTTTTTATTATTAAGTAGGTCACTGCCACAAGTCGCTATTATTTTGTTCATGCTTTCACCTAAACTATGTCCAAAGTTAACCTATATAATAAAAGTTACTTAAAAATAAACATAAGGTAGATTATCCCAATTAACCTAATATATTTATCTAAAAGAATGACAGAAACTGACATCGGACTATGCACCTTTAAGCTGTCCCAACTACTAAATGAAATTCCAAATAAACATCCTTGCAATGTATCTGACAATACACACACTCCCCCCCCCCCCCTCCCCCCAAAAGAAGAAATTCCCCTCCCCCAACAAAATCAGAGAAATATCTTCTATTGATTTGATTATCTTTTTAAAAATTAAATGCGTGTTACTGACTGGTTGAGTTTAATTTGACGAAATGTTAGCGGCGAATTGTTAGTAAGGGAAGTCCGGCATGGGTCAGATCCTGATAAAGTGTCAAAGGTGAAGGGCGCCGAAGCGTGACCGGTACAGGTAGACCGCCATCAGGTGTCAGATAATAACTGCCAGGTCAAGGTCACGCTCTGGAGGCCTCTACAAGGTCAGCCATGTCACAGGTCAAGGGCTCACCTGACATACCTGAAGGTATCGGGATCGGTGGTGGTTGTGGTGGTTGTGGTGGTGGTGGTGGTTGTGGTGGTTGTGGTGGTGGTGGTGGTGGTGGTGTGGTGAGGTGTGGCGGTGATGGATGAGGGGATGGGGATGGGGATTGGATACGATGGGGATGGGGATTGGATACGATGGGGTGGCGGTGGGTGAGGGTGTGTGGATGCAGGAGAGGGTTAGGGTGCGGGTGTGGGTGGAGATGAAGGTGAGGGTGGAGGTGATGGGGTGTGAGGGTGGGTGAGGGTGGGTGTGAGGGGGGGTGTGAGGGTGTGTGAGGGTGGGTGTGAGGGTGAGGGTGTGGGTGAAGGTGGGGGGGGGGGTGATGGTTGTGGAAAGTAGAAATGAGCTTGGTAGGGTGGGGCAGACAATATTCATAGACATTCTTTTTTATGGAAATATCCTACCGAGGTTTGAAACAGCTAATTAACTTCTTAAAAGATTAAGAGAGGCGGTTGACAGCGAAAACACACTCGCACCTACTGACGGCTGGAAAATGATGCCTAAAAGAAGTTGGGGAATAATAGATAGTATTTAAAGCCTCTTAGTTTACTCCAGATGAGACTGGGAAGTTTACAATACAATTTAAGAAATGGACAAACGCTGCAGAAAGAAAAGATGCATACAAACGTGTATTCTTTAAAGTCTGGTCCCTTCTTTGGTTTTTACCTTCTTTTTTTTTGTTAGAAAAATATATTATGTTGGTCATTATAATCTACTCACCATTAGCTTGGGCTAAGTTTGGCTATAAATGGCTAACTTTGGTGATGCTTGAAGTGAAAACACGCCAAATAATCATCTCGCAATGATCACGTGGTTCACTGACCTAGTTAATGAGGTTACAGCGTCTAAACAAAGTTCCCTGGCCTCCCGTTCCCCCGATACACATTTATATAAATAATAGAATGCATGTGTTTGTTTGTCAGCGTATTCGCAAAAAGACCCTGCTGCCTTACAATGATCTCAAATTGATTGTGATGGTTATATTTGATAACTTTTATTGTTTACCAAACCAAATTGTTTACTCATTAAAATTCGTATTTTTTATTATTCTAAACCCTTTTATATAAATCAAAGGGAATATGTGTTTTCTTTGTCTGTGTGTTCCCAAAAAGACCCTACTGCCTAAAGCTAGCATTCCTTACACGCGGTATGTGGCATGCGAATGCGAATGTGGCATGTGGCATATGGCATGCGAACGGGTTGGGTCCTTTCACCCACACCCACACCCACACCCACACATAGTGTCAGGTTTCTCACCACTGTTCTCTATGGCAAATGCAGCAGCATTCGCATTCGCATGCCGCACCGATGGCTACAGGGACCGATTCAGTTGCCGCATTTGCATTTGCATTCGCATTCGCATTCGCATTCGTATTCGCATTCGCATTCGGAGGCATGGAAGCACCCCCATACACTTACATGCATTTCCATTTTTTGCCGCATTCACATTCACATTCGCATACCGTGTGTAAGTAATCCTAGCTTTACAATGCTCTCAAATTGATTTTGATAGTTATATTTTATAGCTTTTATTGTTTCCTAAATCAAATCTTTTACTCATTAAAATTTCTTATACAAAATCTTAAACTCTTAGTTCTATGGGCTGAAGGCCCAAGTATCCTACCGCAGGAGCATGCTTAAAAGTCCACACAGAGCTCGCCTTTTAAGCTAGTAAAATAATAATCTAATGAAATAATAAAATAAATGAAAGTGACCTTAACACAGAACTGGATCTGCAAATGAGTGACGTAATTAAACTTGTACCAACTAGGTGTATAAATGTGCATAACATTTATTAAAATGATATAGCACAAAGTGTAGGTGTGCATCGTGATATTTCATCCAGATTTACAGCTTTGCATTGCTTCGATGAATATTGAGCACATTGAGGTTTTGGATAACTGTGGTCAATTCCCGAGAAGTCCTCTATACCTGACATACACAGTCACTCTCTTAACTATCTCAGGTTTATCCAATATCCAATATGCAATATCCAATATAAACACTGATGAACCCGCATACACAATAATCAGGACTGACACACGGTAACTCTAAGATGAAGTAATAGAGTCGTCCCATCAATTAATACCTCCGTGTGGGAGAAATGGTGACATACAACCATGTAGCCGGGTAATATATAACCTCACGGGGTTGCATAGTCTGATGGTTTTGAATTTCTGTATTTTTTCTGAAATAAATATATTAGATCGATCACTAGTATCCACTTTACATTAGTTCAAAGTTACTTTTATTTTAAATGGTAAACTTTAGAGATATTTTGAGTGCAAACATGGAAAATTAGTTTTGGCAAGCCTGCCAAAACTCTGACGCCATAGGCTTCTGCAGTAACAGGTTCTGTTAAATTGACTCAGTATTGCCTTCTACGCAGAAACAAATGCTTAATAAGTGCATCAGTATCTAAGTTAAATATGACAAATCAAATCTAGATAATTGGTTTGGTTTTGAAAATTTGATATTTGATCGGACTATGCAGGTCTAAGATAAATCGCCCAGTCTAGTGGGATGTCGCCTGTTGGTCCTTCAGACATCACAAGGGTCACTGTAGACGAGACCACCATTGTGCGATAGTATTGTCTCACCCAGATGGCATGTCCAAATGAGTTGAGCGCCCGTTTCCCATTTTTGGCCGATCATGCGATTTGAACCCTGCTCGAGTCGAGCCAATGACTTAAATGTTGATACTTGTCGCTACCGAGCCTGGAGTTTGGCATTACTAGGGGAGGGCAATGAGCAGTGGATTGAGGAAGACCAATTGTCCACGATTTAAATTTCTTCATACTTATTAAACTAATGTACAAATATATATATATACACATATATAAATATAAATGTCAGCGTTCAAAATAAGAGTTTGTCTGCTTGTCTGGGACAAGTGAAAATTCAGACGGACAAGTGTAACTCACACCAGACTTGTCCGGTGGACAAGTGAAAAAACTGACTTATTTCAATTACCGTATATAACTAATATAGAGAGAACTGATAAGTGATAGTGTCCTTGTTTATATTCCCATAATAGATTATAGAGCACATATAACATATATATAACAAATATATAACACATATATAACATATATATAACATATATATATAACATATAAACATATATATAACATATATAACATATATATAACATATATATATAGCATATATATAACATATATATAACATATATATAACATATATATAACATATATATACCATATACATACCATATATATAACATATATATAACAAATATATATATAACATATATAACATATATATATAACATATATAACATATATATAGCATATACATAACATATATAAAACATATATATAACATATATATAACATATATATGTTATATATATATGTGATATATAATTTATTATGTGAGTATAAATGGGTGGAGCAGCTGTTTGATATCGTTTTATGTAACTTTGTATTTAATTGCTTGCTATTGAGTATGTACGTATCATTATTTATTGTCCCATTTGCTGCGGGCCGGATCCTGCTGCTTGCCTCTGGCGCCACCACCGTTTAGGCACAGGCCAGCCAGAGTGTGACAAGATTACATGAGCTCTGATTTTAAACTTGGGCATGGCTGTGAAATGTCTTTCTGAAAAGTAATAGAGTACCGGTGTTAAAATATACTCTGCGAAGCTGGATATTAGATCAATTGTGGATGAAATCTGAGTTAAGAGAGTGACTCTCCGTGTCAGTTATAGAGGACATACTTTTACATACTGACCACATTTATCCAAAACTCCAATGTCCACAATATTCAGATATTCATCGAAGTGTTGTAAAATTGGAAATCTGGGTGAAATATCAGCATGCATACAGCTTCATGTTAAGTAATTTTATTAAATATAATCTATGTTCTATATATTTATATCATGCTTACCTCATCTTTTGTAATTTTGTTACTGTGAATCATGTTTAGCGTATAGTGTTTATCTTTACCAATGCATACATATATATATATATATATATATATATATAATATAGTTATACAAATCTTACCTGGGTATAGATGATGGATAAATTGTTTTCCCGAGGTACGAGCCTCGGATAGTCGTGGTCCAGCCAACATCGCTCTCCGTTTGGCAACGGGTGGCTTGTAGAACAAAGGAAAATGGCGCTTTGTTCTATTGATGTTCTACGAATCGTAAAACACCAATAAAAGTAACAAAACTACACCTCCAAAGCTAAAAATAGCTTAAAAATGTGCAGTAATGTATAATAACAAAACTGTATCATTCCCCCATAAATACTTACAGTTATAACGTCATTGTAGGTTAAAAACTGTCAGAGCAACTCAACAAACATCCTCCGGTTGTGAGCTGATTATGCTAATTGCTGGACCTGGATGTGCTTCCTTCTCCCTAGGCTAAGACTAGCCTGAGGCGTAGTACCGAGGTAAAATATATATATATAATAGTAACCCCTACTATCGATTAACTCAATCAGCTAAATCAAACACCCTTCCCCCCCTATTACTAGTATTAGTATGTTTTAACGAGGGTGCAGTACATTTCAATTACTGTCAAATCAAACAAGATGTACAGTAAAACCTCTCGAACCGACCTCCTCCACAGATCGACCATTCCCCTATATCGATTGCTTTATTTGTGTCCTAACAATACCATTGTAACCATATTTTAACTCCCTAAATGGACCACCTTCCTAAATGGACCACTTAAAGTCAGTCCCGGGGTCGGTCGATTTAGAGAGGGTTTACTGTATGCTGCAATGTCCAAAATACAATGGTGTGGAAAGGCGGGTGTGTAATTCTTGTTTTACATGGTGGTCTCAAGGCAAATATGTCCTACAGTTGGTTGGTTGTTGGAGTTTTGCGTCCTTATGTCGATTACTCTACTTGTTGTTAATAAACCGTGTCAGCCATCAATTGTGTCCGTGTTGTCTGCGCTTAAGTACACACACATATATATATATAATTATATATATATAATATATAATATATATATATATATATATATAAATATAATATATATATAATATATATATATCTATATTTTTTTTTAATCAAATGAGTTGAGGCTGTTTTTTTGTTTTTTTTGGTCCATTAGTTGTTTAGCAGGGGAAATTTCAGTCATAGACGACTGGTCTTCCTCATTCCACTGCTGGTCAATAGAAAGCCCGAGCCTACACTTTTACCGACCCAAGGGATTTTTAACCTCCCACAAAACATAGACATGGTATGAGAGCAACCGACCTTTGATGACGTTGTAAGTTATACACAGCGGTGGAAATCCGAATTGGCAGAGCTGGGGGCACGGGGAATCGAACCGCCGACCCTCAGATTAGGAGTCTGACCCAGAAAAAGTCAGACACTCTAACCACTCTGCCACAGAGAACACCACCGCTGGTTTCTGATAATTGATTGATAAATGGTATGTTTTATACGGTGTTGGCAGAAAGGTCATATTTACAGTGAAATGGGCTGTGCATTTCATTATATGATGCATGCAAATTATACGAGTATAAATACTGGAAGTTCTGTAAACACCCACCTTAATCCTTGGCTGCCGGACTCTGCTAAAACTTGAGTGGTGGCGGCACCTGGGTATACCCATCTCAGCTACGCGTCACTGCTTCTACCAGTCTCACTGAAAAATAAATTGATATATAATGATGCCCGCCATCTTTATGAAAAAAATGTATATATTATTATGTGAATGTCCACCGTGTTCATAACAAAATATATCCACGGATAATCTTGATAATCAGCTGACAGAAGTATCCGTTATATATATATATATATATATATACAGTATAACCCCGTTAAACCAAACTTGAAGGGACCCTAGAAATTTGTTTGGATAAACCAATCATTGCTTTAACCGAGCTTTGGCTTCGACTTTGACTTGGCTTTGACAAAAATGCAGGCACATTATGAATGTAATATAAAACGTATGTGGACACTTTGATTATTGTTTTTTATGTATATACAGTATAACCCCATTAAACAAAGCTTGGTTAACCCAAACGATCGGTTAATCCAAACGTTTTTTGGTGGCCCGGCAAAATACTACCATTTATCATATAAAAAAGTTGGTGAGGTCTCAGATGACCTTATAACCACATGAAGTTTGGTTTAACCGTACCGGAAGTGGCCTGGGGTCCGAAAATTTTGTTTGGATTAACCGACTTTGGTTTAACCAACTTTTTTATATGATAAATGGTAGTATTTTGCCAGGCCGCCGAAAAAAGTTTGGATTAACCGATCGTTTGGTTTAACTGAGCTTGGTTTAACGGGGTTATACTCTATGTATGAACATACATATATACACATACATATAAGATATATATAGGATATATGTTTATATATATATACAGTATAACCCTGATAACCAAACTTAAAAGGACCCTAGAAATTTGTTTGGATTAGCCGATCATTGGTTTA
This sequence comes from Branchipolynoe longqiensis, assembly GCA_030323885.1. Classification (NCBI taxonomy): domain Eukaryota; kingdom Metazoa; phylum Annelida; class Polychaeta; order Phyllodocida; family Polynoidae; genus Branchipolynoe; species Branchipolynoe longqiensis. The sequence continues at coordinate 14,277,927 of CM059201.1, forward strand.
ACCGAGCTTTAGCTTCGACTTTGACTTGGCTTTGGCAAAAATACAGGTGCATTATGCATGCAATATACAATGTATGTGGACACTTTCATTATTGTTTTTTTTATGTATATACAGTATAACCCAGTTAAACCAAGCTCAGTTAAACCAAACGATCGCTTAATCCAAACTTTTTTCGGCGGCCCGGCAAAATACTACTATTTATCATATAAACAAGTCTCAGATGACCTTATAACCACATGACAGTTTGGTTTAACCATACCGGAAGTAGCCTGGGGCCCGACCATTTTGCTTGGATTAACCGATAGTTTTGATTAACCGACTTTGGTTTAACCAACTTTTTTATATGATAAATGGTAGTATTTTGCCGGCGCCGAAAAAAGTTTGGATTAACCGATCATTTGGTTTAACCGAGCTTGGTTTAACGGGGTTGTACTGTATATATAAACAGTATAAACACAACACAATATATAAGCATCTCTTTTTGAGGGGGGGGGGGGTAATTAATTGATTAAGAAGGGGACATTTCAATCGCAGACAATTGGCTTTCCTCAATCCATTGCTCCTGGTCCTATCCTAGTAATCCCGAACGCCCAACTAGGTAGCGAAAGAGTATACATTTTAAATTCATTACATTGACTTGGCCAGGCTTCGAACCGAGGGGGTTTCGAATCCCACAACCTACCAAAACGTTAAATATACAATATTTAAAAAAAAGTAAAATAAACAATATTTAAAAAAATACCAAATATACAATATTTAAAAAAAAAGTCAAATATACAATATTTTAACAAATAATTGTAAAATGGGCGGAGGAAGGCCCCCCCCCCCCCCCATTGTGCTAGTGGCGCCCCCCCCCCCCCCCCCCCCGATGTAGTCGACAGACACTACTCGAGCTTCCTGAGGACGCTGGCACAACTGTGAGAAAGTTACAGCCGCCCGTCAATCAATATCGTTATATCGCTGAGATAACAGTCAGATTTGCGCACACTGTGGGTTTTTTTCCCATGACTGCGACAACCGAGTGGTTGTGTTACCAAGGAAACCAACCAGCAGCCGCTCGCATCCGCGTGTGTGTGGGGAGGGGGCGGGTGGAGGTGAAGGGTTGCAGAGAGTGGGAGAGGGCTGGGTTAAAAAAAAGGGGGCTGGGGTGGGGGGGTGTGGGGTGAAGGGTGTGTGTGGAGATGGGATGGATGATAGAATTGGGGTGGGATGATAGAGGTGGGGTGAGGGTAGGGTTGGGTGGAGGTTGAGGTGGGGTTTGGAGAAGGACATGATGAGGATGGTGGGGTCGGGATGGAAGAGAGGAGGAGTTGGGGGTGGGGATGCTGTGGAGGTGGAGGTGGGGGGTGGGGGTGGAGATAGAGGTGAAGTGGACCTGGTAGCGAAATGATATGGTGGTGGGGTACAGGTGGGGGTTGCTGTCTGAGGATGTGGTTTAAGATTGAGGTGATGCGGGGGTGCTGGATAGGTGGGGGTGGGGTGGGGGTGGGGGGTGGAGACGAGGCGAGGTAGAGGTGGGAGTGCACGTGGTGTGTTGGGAGTGTGGGGATGTGTGTGTGCTTGCTCCTGAAGATAGGAAGGAGGTGGGAGGTGGAGGTGGGGGTGGCGGCTGGAGGTTAAGGTGATGTTCAGGTGAGGTGGTTGCGAGGTTAGGCGGGGGTGGGCGTGCCCGCACCCCCCCCCCCGCCACCCCCGTCTTCGGAGTGTGAGAAAATGTAACTGTTCAAATTGTTCAAAGTGTCCCGACCACAGGTTGGCCCCTGTAACCCCCTCCCCCCCTCTACCCCTCCCTCTCTACCCGAGCCCCCCTCCCCCATTTACACCCCAAAACCCCCTTCCCATGGTGGTCACCCACCAACCAACCGATGCTCCCACACTCGGTCCCAGCGTCCGCCGTCCTAGCCTACCTGCTGTTGCCTCTTACTAAACAAATCACCGATCAATTCCCTCCAAAATATTATTTGTTTGTTTGTTGTTGTTTTACATCCTATGAACATCTAAGGTCATATCAGGACGGGTACCGACTTGTGACAGTATGCACTCATGGTGATTTTATAGTGCTGCCCCACTGGGAAATCAGTCCGCCGGCACCATGACCCGATAACCCACTCAGACACATTATCCTGACACCGAGCTAACCAGTCCTTGCCCTATCCTAATAATGGCGAGCACCAGGCTAGGAAGTGACAAGTATTCATTTTTAAGTCATTGGTTTGACTCGACCGGGAACCGAACTCGCAAACTCCCGATCTTCCGCACGCGAGGCCTGTGCTCTACCGATTCATCATTCAGCCATATTAACACCGACAAGAGAAACTCCCCCTCACCCACCCACCCACCAACCAACACACACCAACATACACACACCAAAACACGCAGACACACATCAACATACATCAACGCACACCGACACACACTACCACCATTCAATCATTAGCAGCAAAGGCCATTTTCATGGCAAGAAGTGTTCAACTGTTATTTTCGTGTATTATTAGTCAACAATCGATTTTATATGGAATCTAAAGGTTTACAATGAATTATGTGTCAAGTGATGCTTATGTTACAATGAAGGTAAAACCTACATTTACAAGGATGTCAGGTGTAGCAAAGGCAAACTAAATCTGAGATTAAATTCAATATGGCATCAATTTAAAAAGAAATAAGCTTGTTACAAAAATTACTAAGATGATAGTCCTGCTATCCTCAAGAATGCTAAATTTCAAATGTTTTACACTAGTAAACGATTTTGCATGTTGTTTGCATTTGAGAATTATTGGTGTGACGCATAATACTGTCGTGGGGGTGATGAAAATGGGAAATATTGCGCCTAGAGCGGGACTCGAACCCACATCTCTTTGCATTCCGGGCCAGTGTGCTAATCATTACACCACCTAGGCTCCCTGATATCACCACAGTACCCACGCCTACCTGTTTATGCAGCTCCTTGCCCGAGGTCAGTGCAGACCACTACATTACTGTACTAATGCTATATCAAACTACTGTCCGTTATATGGTGTGTTACACATTAACCACAATACTCGCTCTGGTACCGTTGATTGATTGGTTTCTGACAGTTTAATACCATGTCGGCAACAAGGGCCGTATTAAAAACTAAAAGTTACTGGTGTTTATTCGGGCAGTTTTGATAATCACATTTTTATGCATATATTGAAAGTCAGAGTTATGTCAAATCCAAGCAAAAATTCAATTCAAATGAAATGTTGAAGTTGTTAAAAATGTTGTCATGGAACAACAAAAAATGAAGTTAAAAAACATCGCTGAAATTACAGGAGGTGATACACTCAAATTATTCTAATGAAGTATTAAATTGACTATGATACAATTGGTTATGTATTAAATAATATTGTGCTAAGCAATATGTGACAAAACTTTGTCCATTGTAACGATCAACATACTATCTGCTTATGCATTGGTTCAGGATAAACTGATTTGTTTTTTACACGGTGTTTCATAATCCCAATAGAATACATATTGATTTGAAGCAAATGTCCTTGTGTTTTCAGTGTAACCGTTTCTGTACTCTTTTGTGTCAATCGTTTCAATGGACAAAACAAAAAAGAAGAGTTATCACCTTTTGAGACAGGCTCATATGCATAACATATTACGCAGTGGCATTAAAATAAATAAAAGAAAAGGCACAAGTCAGCTGACCCACTAACCTAATGACCCACTAAACCTCCATATTAATTTACTAATAGTAATACACCTTACCTATGTACTTGCAGAGCTACCTATCTACAAAGTAATGTACCTCGGCCCTGAAAATAATTGTACCTTCTGATGAATAAACTGTTTACAGAATTGTAAATAATAAAAAAAGGAAACACATGTGAATGGATGGCGGGAGGGGTGGGAAGAGGAGGGGTGGGTTGATGGTAAGAGGGAGGTGGACAGATTGATTATGCACACACTTCAATGACAACGCGTCTGATGCTAGTGCTGTTGATTTGTTGGTATGTCGGGCAGCCGAATGCTGGCGTTGTGCTAGTACCGCGGTGCCGCGCGTCCCACACCCGGGTGCTGGTGTGGCGGTTTCAGATCTCAGTGGGTTTGGAGTCTTCGCTTGGGGGTTCTTCTGCGCATGCGAGTATTCGGCTAACACGACCCGGGTGACTTGGGTCACCCGAGTTGCTAGAAATTCAAATAGAACACAGCGAGTGGAGTTGACAAAAACAAGTGGCATGTGCTAAAAGTATTTTAGCTCAATAATATATATTTAGCGAATTGAAGAGTTAATGCCTTGCCCACATTTATGCATCAAAGAGTCACTCAGGTCACCCGAGTGGATTAATCGAATATGTTGAAATATGCTGAAATGCTGTTCGATTTTGACGCATGCGCAAAACCCCAAGCGAAGACTCCAAATTTACTGAGATCTGAAACCGCCACATCGGAACCGTGAGAACGGCGGGCCTTTGAAGCGCCACCTATTGTGGTCGCGATGACGTCACAGCCAGACGCCACAGCTGTGGAGGCTGCGTTCACGCCCCCCTCCCTCCCCACGGCGCGGACGCCGGTGTGGCGGTTTCAGCGTGTTCCCGTGCTCAGACGTGTCCCATTGCTTCTGAGCATGCGCGGATTTCGCATCAACTCGGATCACCCGAGACACTTATTGGCGCATGCGCACATCCTACAAACTCGGGTCGAATAATCGAATACGCTTCTCCGCGCTCGGGTGGACAATTTTTTTTTTTTTTTTAATAACCGATAAAAAATACAGCAAAATAGGATTTAAAGTATTTTATGATGGCCTAGTTTACCTATATTTCCATTTAATTAATCTAAGTTATTCTTTTTTTGCACACGGCACGTGTATTTGTCGACTCCACTCGCCGTGTTCTATTTGAAATTCTGACGACTGGGATGACCCGAGTCGCCCGGGTAGTGTTAATCGATTACGGCCATGTTTATTAGATTCTGACGCATGCGCAGAAGCAACGGGACACGTCTGAGCACGGGAACACGCTGAAACCGCCACACCGGCACTCACTCTCCAAACTGAGGTTGCACTGACTCCACCTGTGACATTGCGACTCTCCGAGCATAGGTTGCACTAACTATGTACCGGTGTCGCAGTTTCCGCCGTCCGCTAGTTTCCGCCCTCCGCATACACTCAAATGCATTGTCAATAGCCGTGAGCAATCTTCATACAGAAAAAGTGAAATATCTCTAAAAACCACACCACCTAGAAACAAATCGCTTGGTACACATATAGAAAACAACTTTACCAAAAAGATTATATCAAATTTATAAGGTTAGGGTTCTTGATTTCTATTAATTTTGAATAAAACTAATGTTTTGCACTGCGCGTACCGTCAAACTCAAGGCATTGTCAATGGTCGTGAGCAATCTTCATACAGAAAATACAGAAAAAGTGAAATATCTCTAAAACCACACCACCTAGAAACAAAACGCTTGGTAGACATATAGAAAATGTCTGTACCAAAAACATTATATTAAATTTATAAGATTAGTGACACTGTTCGATTTTGACGCATGCGCAGAAGCGATGCGTACCGCGGAAACTGGTGGACGGCGGAAACTGCGACACCGGACCACCACTCTACCCATGGTGCGGGCATTCTCCGAGCGGAAGCTGCACAAACAACGTATCTTTCGGACATCGCCACTCCACCACTGACCCTGGCACTCTCCAAGCAGAGGCTGCACTAACTATATCGCGGACACCACCACTCCACCCCCTCCCCCGATGCCGGCAGTCTCCAAGCAGATCCTACACAACTCCACCAATGTGGCGGACATTTTCTGCACTTACCGTACTTACAACATCCTCCACACCACTCTCCAAGCACAGGTTGCACTGACTCCATTGACACTCTCCAAACGGATGTTGCACTCACTCCACCATTGATGCCATCTAGTAAATGCACATGACATAAGATGTGCATATTATATTGATGTAAATGCAATGCTGGATAAATGATTAATATCTTAATTTATTATATATATCTTTTTAGTTGGTATTCTATGTTTGAAACAAGAGCCGAGTTGAGCTGAAACTAGCACATTTCATAGCTGCACCCAGTGTATTAAACATGTGCCATGTGCTTCTCATGGGTTTGTTTTGCTCTGACGCATCCCACAATGCACGGCGCCACTGGAACGGTGATGTAGTCTATTCACCGATCACGACTGTTGTCGAAGACAGGACTACTGGATTGTCGCCTGAAATTAGGACTTTACTATCATTTCTGGCTGACCGGACGTGGTGGCCGAATCGGTAGAGCGCATGCTTCCAGTCCGGAAGGTCATGAATCCCAGCCGAGTTAAACCAATGACTTACAAAATTGATATTTGTCGCTACCTAGCCTGGTGCTCGGCATTATTTGGATAGTGCAAGGACTAGTTAGCACAGTATCAGGATAATGTGACTATGTGGGATATCGCGGCCTGGTGCCAGCGGCCTGGACTCCTAGTGAGGTAGCACTATAAAGTCACCATGAATATGCACTGTCACAAGTTGTCACAAGGTGGTACATTGCCCTATCCTAATAATGCCGAGCGCCTGGCTAGGAAGCGACAAGTACCAATTCATAAGTCATTGGTTTGACTCGACCAGGATTCGAACCCATGATCCAATGATCTACCAACATGGGAGACAGACGCTCTAACTCATTTGGCCAAATGCGAGACACCTGATAGTGGGGCTATCAGAACTATGTTTCTGAATAATACTAATAACCCAGTTGTGGTTATTCGTATTATTCGGCCCTAATGACTGTCCCTAATGTTGTATTGATTAATTGATTGGTGATTTCTTTACGCCGTGTCTGTAGCATAGGCCATATTCACGGCGAGAGTTACATTATTAATAATACAAAAAAAAATTGACTTTAGATGTTATCACGTAAAACAATAACAAACAAACAGCAATAATTACTGGCTCGATTATCCCAATTCGAAATGTCACATCATAACTCACTAAGCTATGACTAGTATGAGTGGGGCAGCTTACCTGACATAGTCTTATACTTATAGAGAGTTACTTTGTGCATAGACAGAGGTCTATGACAATATTTTAAAGCAGCCAACATTTTATCGGATGGATTATAGTAGACCTTGCGTTATTTATACTCGCATAATTAAATACCTCATATATTCCATATATTTATATATACCATGTAATTATATATAATTATATATATGAATATACCATACTTCCCATAATAGGCGATATAGTTGGTGTTATTTAGTAAATCGATTCGGCGAATCCTTACTGATGTCGAAAATGCAGATGGCGGCGTGCGAAACGCTTAGTGATCAGTGACGAGATGAAACAATTATGGTAATTTGACGCATGCTTTTTTTTGTGTTCCTTTGCTTTTTTTTCTCCTTGTTCCTGGCGAGACCCTCCCACGGTCCGTACCCACGTGCGTCGAGATATGGGGGGTGGCGGCGGGGAGGGGGGGGAGGGGGCAAAGGGGGAAGGGAGGGGGGATGGGGGCGGGGTATGGGGGAGATGGTCTTCTCTGTGGTGGAGTGGTTAGAGTGTCTGACTTTTTTCTAGGTCAGACTCCTAATCTGAAGGTCAGTGGTTCGATTCCCTGTGCCCCCACCTTTGCCGATTAGAATTTCCACCACTGTGTATAACTTACAGCGTCATCAAAGGCCAGTTGCTCTCATACCATGTCTATGTGGTGTGGGAGCTTAACAATCCTTTGGGTCGGTAAAAGTGTAGGCTCGGGCTTTCTATCGACAAACTGTCTAATGGTGAAAACAAGTCTATTCAGACTTATCCATGATAGGCAGTATAAATCTTCAAGGAAGGAGATGAGGATGGGGGTGAAGGGGGTAAGGGGGGGATGGGAGATGGAGGGGGGAAAGCGGCAGGTGGAGGGGGAAGGGAGGCGGCGTGGAGTGAGAGGGGGAGGGGGAGGGTGGAGGGAGGGAGAAGGCTGATATGGGTATGGGAATTGGGAGGGGATATGTGGGGGCGGATGGGGGAGGAGAGAGAGGGAGGAGAGGATTGAAAGGTGTAGGGAAGTGGTGGAGGAGGGCGGGGTAGATGGGGCAGGGGGAGGGGAAGGGTAGGAGAGTTGAAGGGGTGGAGAAGTGTGGTGGGGGCGGGCGGTGGTTGACATTTTTCACTCCAACCATCTCCAAATTTAGCCATTTGAAATACAAGTTACATTAAATTAAAGTCACATATGTGATCCATATCAAAACATTTTTGTCCTCGAATTTAGGCTAGGCTGTAATTCACCCCTGCTCTGCGTAGAAGGGACTCGTTTATCTAGGGTTTTATATTCTAGCAACGTGAAAGGGCATACCAGGACCTGCTTAATGGCAAGATACCTTAATTAGAGACCGGGCGCGGTGGCCGAATCGGAAGATCGTGAGTTCGCGAGTTCGGTTCCCGGTCGAGTCAAACCAATGACTTGAAAATTGATACTTGTCGCTTCCTAGCCTGGTGCTCGGCATTATTAGGAGAGGGCAAGGGCTGGTTAGCTCAGTGTCAGGATAATGTGACTGAGTGGGATATCGGGTCATGTTGCCGGCAGCCTGATTTCCCACTGGGGCAGCACTATAAAATCGCCATGAGTGCGTACTGTCACAAGTCAGTACCCATCCTGATATGACCTTAGATGTTGCTCAGATGTAAAACAACAAACAAACAAACCTTAATTAGAAACTAACAGTATGCAATGGCAATATAACTAATGAACCATGCGCCATTAACTCCGAAAATAAATTAGGCTGTGTGTGGGTGGGGTCGGGGGTCGGGGGGGGGGGGTCGGGGGTCGGGGGGCAGGTCGCTTTCAGCATTAAACCAAACAAAGAAAGAGACAAAAAAAGGACGGAAAACCACCCAGAAATCCTCGTGGGGGGTGGGGGGCAGCCATCTTTCATTTCGATCTCGGACCCGGTCACGTGTGCGGGAGCGCGGCGCGGGGTCACATGACCGCGGCGTTCTCACACTGCCTCGCGCAGTCTCACGTGTGGTCACGTGTGTGGCCACGCCCCAACCTCCTGGCACCGGAAGTCGCCGGCCGAGAGCAGCGTCGCAGCATGGGAACGCCGGTAGGTGGCGCCTGCTGCCCACACGGAACTCCCAGAACACACCGCCTGCTCTGGTTATCTCCGTGCTGAGCTCTAACCAAACTGACTGGGCTGACATGGTAATTAGAGCACTGACGGTCCGGTTATCTCCATGCTGAGCGCTAACCAAACTGACTGGGCTGACATGGTAGTTAGAGCACTGACAGTCTGGTTATCTCCATGCTGAGCGCTAACCAAACTGACTGGGCTGACATAGTAATTAGAGCCCCAACAGTTTTGTTATCTCCTTGTTGAGCTCTAACCAAACTGACCAGGTCGAGAAGCCAATTAAAGCATTGACAGTCTGATTCTTTCCGTTTTGAGCTCTAACCGAACTGACTGGACCGACATGGTAATTAGAGCACTGACAGTCTGGTTATCTCCATGCCGAGCTCTAACCAAACTGACTGAGCTGACATGGTAATTAAGGCACCGACAGTCTGGTTATCTCCATGCTGAGCTCTAACCAATCTGACCACCCAACAAGGTAGCATAAGCATTGACAGTCTGATTCTTTCCGTTTTGAGCTCTAACCGAACTGACTGGACCGACATGGTAATTAGAGCACTGACAGTCTGGTTATCTCCATGCCGAGCTCTAACCAAACTGACTGAGCTGACATGGTAATTAAGGCACCGACAGTCTGGTTATCTCCATGCTGAGCTCTAACCAATCTGACCACCCAACAAGGTAGCATTAAAGCACTGACAGTCTGATTCTTTCCATCTTGAGCTCTAACCAAACTGACTGGACCGACATGGTAATTAGAGCACTGACAGTCTGGTTATCTCTATGCTGAGCTCTAACCAAACTGACCGGGAAAACAAGCCAATCAGGGCACCGAGAGTCTCGGTCTGTCCATGCTAAGTTCTAACCAAACTGACCAGGCCGACAAGGTAATTAGACCACTGACAGTCTGGTTATCTCCATGATGGGTTCTAACCAAACTGACCGGGCTGCCATGGTAATTACGGCACCGACAGTCTGGTTATCTCCATGATGGGCTCTAACCAAACTGACTGGGCTGACATGGTAATTACGGCACCGACAGTCTGGTTATCTCCATGATGGGCTCTAACCAAACTGACTGGGCTGACATGGTAATTACGGCACCGACAGTCTGGTTATCTCCATGATGGGCTCTAACCAAACTGACTGGGCTGACATGGTAATTACGGCACCGACAGTCTGGTTATCTCCATGATGGGCTCTAACCAAACTGACTGGGCTGACATGGTAATTACGGCACCGACAGTCTGGTTATCTCCATGATGGGCTCTAACCAAACTGACTGGGCTGACATGGTAATTACGGCACCGACAGTCTGGTTATCTCCATGATGGGCTCTAACCAAACTGACTGGCCTGACATGGTAATTACGGCACCGACAGTCTGGTTATCTCCATGATGGGCTCTAACCAAACTGACTGGGCTGACATGGTAATTACGGCACCGACAGTCTGGTTATCTCCATGATGGGCTCTAACCAAACTGACTGGGCTGACATGGTAATTACGGCACCGACAGTCTGGTTATCTTCATGCTGTGCTTTAACCAAACTGACCGAGCTGTGACGGAGTGGGATATTGGGTTATGGTGTCAGAGACCTAATCTCCCAATGGGGCAGCACTACAGAGTGGCTAGGATTCGAACCCTCGACCTTCCGCACGAGTCCAGTCAGACATTAAGAATAGAATAATCATATAAATAAAACAACAACAAAAAGGGGAGTGGGGGAGTGGGAGAGTGGGAGAGTGGGGGAGTGGGGGAGTGGGGGAGTGGGGGAGTGGGGGAGTGGGGGAGTGGGGGAGTGAAGTGGTGGGATAAAATCATAAACCGCTTCCCGAGTGTACAATGTATGGTGGAATGGAGGTCACTCGAATGTGTGTGTAAGTGTGTCAGTGTGTGCGGGTGCGGGGTATGTATGTATGGGTTGGGTGTGTGTGTATGTGTGTGTATGTGTGTGTGTTATGTAGGAATGTGGGGGGTATGGGGGTGTGTGGGGGATATGTGTGAGTGGGTTGTGGTTGTATGTGTGTGGGGTATGTAGGAATGTGGGCGTCTGTATTGGTGTGTGTGTGGGGGTGTATGTGTGTGGGGTGTGGGTGTATGTGTGTGTGGTATGTAGGAATGTGGGGGTATGTATTGGTGTGTGTGGGGGGTGCATGTGGTGGGGGGTGTGGTGGGTGTATGTGTGTGAGGCATGTAGGAATGTGGGGGTATGTATTGTGTGTGTGTGGGGGTAGGTGTGGGTGTGTGTATGTGTGTGGTATGTAGGAATGTGGGGGTATGTATTGGTGTGGGGGATGTATGTGTGTGTGGGGTGTGGGTGTATGTGTGTGAGGTATGTAGGAATGTGGGGGTATGTATTGGTGTGTGGGGGGGTAGGTGTGGGTGTGTGTATGTGTGTGGTATGTAGGAATGTGGGGGTATGTATTGGTGTGGGGGATGTATGTGTGTGTGGGGTGTGGGTGTATGTGTGTGTAGTATGTAGGAATGTGGGGGTATGTATTGGTGTGTGTGGGGGGGGTAGGTGTGGGTGCATGGATGTGTGGATGTAAGTGAAGTGTGTGTGTGCTGTGTGTATGTACATTGTGTCAGACATTATGTATACAATGGCACATCCTCTCTGACAGTAACAATATATTTTGTCAGGTAAGTGTGTGGAAGTGTGTGTAGGAGTGTGTGTGTTAATGCGCGTATGTGTGGGTGTGCTTGGGTGTGTGTTTGGGGGTGTATGTGTGCGGGCATGTGTGAGTGTGTGGGTGGGGAAGCCATGTGTGTATGTGTATGGTGAAGTATGCGTTGTGTGTGCGGGTGTACATGGAGACTGTGGGTGTTGATCTATGTGGGTATGTGTGATTCGGTGTATGTGCTTGTGCATATGTACATGGGGAATGTGCGTATATATGCGGGTAGGTGTGGGCATGTGGGTGTGTGTATGTGTGCATCTGTATAAGGGGAGCGTGTGTATGTATGTTTGCGGGTAGATGTGGGTGTGTGTATGTGTGCATCTGTATAAGGAGAGCGTGTGTATGTATGCATGTGGGTATGTGTGTGTGTGTGTGTGGGTGCATGTATGTGTGCATCTGTATAAGGGGAGCGTGTGTATGTATGCATGCGGGTATGTGTCGGCATGTGGGTGTATGTATATGTGCATCTGTATAAGGGGAGCGTGTGTATGTATGCATGCGGGTAGGTGTGGGGAAGGGGAGCGTGTGTGTGTGTATGCATGCTGGTATGTGTGGGTATAAGGGGAGCGTGTGTATGTATGCATGCTTGTATGTGTGGGTGTGTGGGCATGTGAACACAAAACCAACACAAAACACAAACACAAAAGTGCATATGTACAAGGGAACGTGCGTATAAATGCGCGAGGTGTGGGATGTGGGTGTATGTATATGTGCATCTGTATAAGGGGAGCGTGTGTATGTATGCATGCGGGTAGGTGTGGGTATAAGGGGAGCGTGTTTATGTATGCATGCTTGTATGTGTGGGTGTGTGTATGTGTGCATCTGTATAAGGGGAGCGTGTTTATGTATGCATGCGGGTAGGTGTGGGTGTGTGGGTGTGTGTATATGTGCATCTGTATAAGGGGAGCGTGTGTATGTATGCATGCAGGTAGGTGTGGGTATAAGTGGAGCGTGTGTATGTATGCATGCTGGTATGTGTGGGCATGTGGGTGTATGTATGTGTGCATCTGTATAAGGGGAGCGTGTGTATGTATGTTTGCGGGTAGATGTGGGTGTGTGTATGTGTGCATCTGTATAAGGAGAGCGTGTGTATGTATGCATGTGGGTATGTGTGTGTGTGTGGGTGTATGTATATGTGCATCTGTATAAGGGGAGCGTGTGTATGTATGCATGCAGGTATGTGTCGGCATGTGGGTGTATGTATATGTGCATCTGTATAAGGGGAGCGTGTGTATGTATGCATGCGGGTAGGTGTGGGGAAGGGGAGCGTGTGTGTGTGTATGCATGCTGGTATGTGTGGGTATAAGGGGAGCGTGTGTATGTATGCATGCTTGTATGTGTGGGTGTGTGGGTGTGTGTATGTGTGCATCTGTATAAGGGGAGCGTGTGTATGTATGCATGCGGGTAGGTGAGGGTATATGAGTGTATGCATATGTTTGTTGCCATTGTTTGTTTGTCACATTGACTTAATACCAACTGTCACTATGACTCAATGCCGACTGTCACTATGACTCAATACCGACTGCCACTATGACTCAATGCCGACTTTCACAGTGACTCAATGCCGGCTGTTACTATGACTCAATGCCAACTTTCACACTGACTCAATGCCGGCTGTCACTATGACTCAATGCAGACTGTCACTATGACTCAATACCGACTGCCACTATGACTCAATGCCGACTTTCACACTGACTCAATGCCAGCTGTCACTATGACTCAATGCAGACTGTCACTATGACTCAATACCGACTGCCACTATGACTCAATGCCGACTTTCACACTGACACAATGCCGGCTGTCACTATGACTCAATGCAGACTATCACTATGACTCAATACCCACTGCCACTATGACTCAATGCCGACTTCCACACTGACTCAATGCCAGCTGTCACTATGACTCAATGCTGGCTGTCACTATGACTCAATGCCGGCTGTCACTATGACTCAATGCCGACTGTCACACTGACTTAATACCAACTCCCACTATGACACCATGACGACTGTCACACTGACTCAATACTAACTGTCACTAAGACACGATGCTGACTGTCACTATGACTCAATGCCGACTGTCGACACATGCAATGCATCTGCAAACTCAAATTAAATATCTTAAATCAGTTTGATCCAACCCCACGTGAACACTGATTTAAGGCGGGACGCCCGAGTCGAGTTCCCTCCACCTTGGATATGGTGCTCTTCCTATGTTGGCAAATTGATGATAATGGTCTTATCACCTGTAACAATCAGCAGGGTTATAAGCCATCTCTGCGCACTTCCGGTTCGAGGCGGTTTTTTTTTTGGTTTTTTTTGATGGGATGTTTATGCTACCCATGGCATATAAGCTCGGATGATCGAGCTTGTTTTCAATGCTGGGCAGTTATCGGTCTGTTTTTCTTAAGTTTATGGTTTGTGGTTAGTGATCTATGTTAGTTTTTTTTTATTTTCTTGGTAAGAGTCTTCCTCTTTTTATTTTTTCCTACACTTAATTCTAGACTAGCCTACTCTATTTACATATTATAGGCTTGTACGTAATAGGTAGTTGGTTTATGTTTGGATTTGATGTTATCTAGCTGTTTTCTGGCTGGGGGTTACCTCTCATGGGCGAACTTCCGGTGTAGGCTTAGGTAGCCTACTCGCTTTCTCACACAACCACACACATATATGTAGATAAAAGATTCAACCCGTGCCTAGAGTATGGGCGAATAAAACCCCCAGCTTAAATCCGAGGAAAAAACTGCCTTGGTATGAATCAACTATAATTAAACAGGCTTTGGAGTCGTTGGTTCCAGCACACAATGTGTACATCTATATTGGTGTATGTGGAATTTGGAGAAAATGCAAAGAAGACAAGATGACGGCCATTGTAAGATCTCAATTCAACTTTTAAATTATGTTAAAGCTGCATAGTCCGATGAAAACATCAAATTTTCAAAACCAAAACAATTATCTAGATTTGATTCTACGTATCTAACCTAGATACTGTAGTGGTCTGCACTGACCTCTCAGGCAAGTAACCACATAGACAGGTAGGCGTGGGGAGTGTGTTGATATCAGGGAGCCTAGGTGGTGTAATGGTTAGCACACTGGCCCGGAATGCAAAGAGATGTGGGTTCGAGTCCCGCTCTAGGAACAGTATTTCCCATTTTCATCACCCCCACGACACTGGTTGCCGTGATCAGGATCCTGTACAAGCTTTGCGCTGTATGGTTGTTGAACCTACCCTGTGTATGTATGTGTTAGTGCATTGCCTGTATGTATTTAATTGTAAGCATTACAAGACTTACAATTCCAGGGGGACGAGTGTAGTGGTCTGCACTGACCTCTCAGGCAAGTAACCACATAGACAGGTAGGCGTGGGGAGTGTATTGATATCAGGGAGCCTAGGTGGTGTAATGGTTAGCACACTGGCCCGGAATGCAAAGAGATGTGGGTTCGAGTCCCGCTCTAGGCGCAATATTTCCCATTTTCATCACCCCCACGACAATACTGTTGCACTTATTAAACATTTGTCGCCACATAGAAGGGAATACTGAGTCAATTTAATAGAACCTGTTACTGCAGAAGCCTATGGTGTTAGAGTTTTGGCAAGCTTGCCCAAATTAATTTTCACGTTTGTACTTCAAATATCTCAAAATTTAACCATTTAAAGCAAAAATTACTTCAAACTAAAGTAAGGTAGATTATAATGACCAACCTAACATATTTATCTCAGAAAATGACAGAAACTCAAAACCATCAGACTATGCAAATTTAATCTACATGATTTAATCAATTATTCAGCCTAAAAATAGTGGGCTGTGATAGATAGGTATTTGGACAATATATTTAGCATATTGGATTGTGAAATCGTGTGGTTATTTCCATAACCCAGCTTTCTGACACTTTTTCTAGAAGGTTGTTTATGGCCCTGTCACACTACGACGTAACGCGTCAGCATAGGGACAACGTGAAAATAAATTTAACATGTCGAAAATCTCGGCGTAATATGCAAATTCGGGACGTCAATGCCGCATAGTTGACATGAGCGTAATGTCGGTATAGCGTCGTGTCAACGTGAGAGGTCAAAGGAATTACGCTCAGGGCACGTTATATACGTTATTCGATTGCCAGAACTATGTGCCTACACGTTCTATACGTCATGACACGGTAGTAGCGAAATGCTAAACGTACTTTGGACGTATGTTAGGGACACTTTATCAATACACCATCACTATGCGGACTGTACGTTCCCACTGCCTTTGAAGTAGGTCAACGTAGTGCAACGTAGTGAGCAGCATTCGACTAACGTACATTGACGTTCACCTAATGCGTACATAATGTGAGTGTGACGTCACCCGTACGTTAGAGCATCACGTCGAGCTACGTCGAAAGTTTTCAACATGTCCAAAACATTGACATAACTCGACGTAACCTGACGTAACACAACGTAAATCGATGTCAGTCTAACGTAAGCATGACGTAATTCAACGTACCTCAACGTAATGACAAAACGTCACCTATGTCGGCTTACGTTACCTCCTTACGTTGTAGTGTGACAGGCCTATTAGCAGCCTTGTTCACGATACAGGACTGCAGAAGGAACTAACAAGTAACATGTACAGTAAAACCTCTCTAAATCGACCCACCATGGGACCGACTTTAAGTGGTCCATTTAGGGAGGTGGTCGGTATAGGGGGTTAGAATATCATTACAAGGGTATTGTTGGGACCCAAATAAAGCGATCGATATAGGGGAGTGGTCGCTCTGTGGAGGTGATCGGTTAGAGAGGTTTTACTGTAGTCAGTTCTCAAACTATATAAGTGATTGACTAATAGATTCATATGGAATTTGTGTCTTAGGAATATTTGAGGTTATATCCAAAGGGATATCGACTTGCACCCATGTGCACACATGGTGGCTTTATAGTGTTGCCTTGCCCATATACCTGACAGTGTGACACCGCACACAGTTAAAGTTTACTGATATTGACCGATCAAGCTACTCTTGCCCTATTTGAGTAGTGCCTCTACTCACATCCTATATCGAATTATTTGGAAGACTTTGGGTGTTTTTTGGGTGTTTTTTTAAATCGCGGATCGAACCCATGACCTTCTGGAGGTTGGGTGGAGGTAGGGAGGAGGGCGTCATAAGTCCAAGCCTGTAATAGGAGAATTTGATGCGCTAATTCAATAACCCTCCCACCCAGGTCAAACTGTGCAAACGCCACCCAAACACCACACTTAAAAGTTAAAAGGGCCTGTAACTTGACCAAAAGAACTTTACTTATTGATATTCACAATTATTCTCATCAAATATGATCATAATTTGCATAGCTTGACCCAACCTATTCCCTAAAAGTTCTTTAGGGTCCAACCATGGTCTGAAGGTCTCTGTAGTTTTTTAAAGTTTTTTTGTTTGTTTTTGGTACATTAGTTGTTTAAGCAGGGGAAATTTCAGTCACACATGACGGGTCTTCCTCATTCCACTGCTCCTTGCCCTATCCTAATAATGCTGAGCACCTGGCTCGGAAGCGACAAGTATCAATTTTTAAATCATTGGTTTGATTCAACCAGGATCTGAACCTACGATCCCATGATCTACCAACACGGGAGACGGGCGCTCTAACTCATTCGTCCAAATGCGAGACACCTGATAGTGGGGGCTATCAGAACTATATCTCTGAATAATACTAATAACCCAGTTGTGGTTATTAGTATTATTCAGCCCTGATGACCTTCCCTAATGGATATTGATTGATTAATTGATTGGTGGTTTCTTTAGGCCGTGTCTGCAGCATAGGCCATATTCACGGCGAGAGTTAAACATTTTTGTTATTCCTCAATGGCATAAGCTAGAACCGGACATTGTGGCCGAATCGGTAGAGCGCAGGCTCCTCGTGCAGAAGGTCGGGAGTTCGAATCCCAACCGAGTCAAACCAAGGACTTTTAAAATGTATACTTGTAGCTACCTAGCCTAGCACTCGGCATTAATAGGATAGGACAAGGACTGGTTAGCACAGTATTAGGATAATATGACTGTGTGGGATATCAGGACATGGTGCCAGTGGCCTGGTCTCTCAGTGGGGCAGCACTAATAGGTTTCCATGAGTGCATACTGGCACAAGTCGCAAGTCGGTGTCCATACTGATAGGACTAATGGTGTGCACTGACCTCTCAGGAAAGGAGCTGCATAAACAGGCCCAGAATGCAAAGAGATGTCGGTTCAAGTCCCGCTCTAGGTGCAATATTTGCCATTTTCATCACCCCCACGACACTGGTTGCTGTGACCATGATCCTGTACAAGCTACGCGCTGTATGGTTGTTGAACCTACCCGGTGTATGTATGTGTTATTGCATTGCCTGTATGTATGTAATTGTAAGCATTAAAAGACTTACAATTCCAGGGGGACAAGTGTAGTAGGTGGCACTCACTTCTCAGGCAAGTAACTACATAGCCAGGTAGGCATGAGAAGTGTGGTGATATCACGGAGCCTATGTGGTGTAATGGTTAGCACACTGGCCCGGAATGCAAAGAGATGTGCGTTTGAGTCCCTCTCTAGGCACAATATTTCCCATTTTCATCATCCCCCATGACACTGGTGGCGTGACCAGGATCCTGTACAAGCTACGCGCTGTATAGTTCTTGAACCTACCCTGTGTATGTAAGTGCGTTGCATTGTCTGTATGTATGTAATTGTAAGCATTAAAAGACTTACAATTCTAGGGGGACGAGTGTAGTGGTCTGCACTGACCTGTCAGGCAAGGAGCCGCATAGCCAGGTAGGCGTGGGTATAGTATGGTGATATCAGGGAGCCTAGGTCGTGTAATGATTAGCACACTGGGCCGGAGTGCAAAGAGATGTGGGTTTGAGTCCCGCTCTAGGTGCAATATTTCCCATTTTCATCACCCCTGTGACACTGGTGCCGTGACAAGGATCCTGTACAAGCTTTGCGCTGTATGGTTGTTGAACCTACCCTGTGTATGTATGTGTTAGTGCATTGCCTGTATGTATGTAATTGTAAGCATTAAAAGACTTACAATTCCAGGGGAACGAGTGTAGTGGTCTGCACTGACCTCTCAGGCAAGTAGCTGCATAAACATATCGACCGCTGTATTTGGGTCCCAATAATACCATTGTAACCATATTCTAACTCCCTTAATCGACCACCTCTCTAAATGGACCACTTAAAGTCGGTCCTACAGAGTACTCAGAGTCTAATAGTGCTGGACAAACCAATCCCCACCTACTGGGTTTGAGTTCAAATATCCCATCCTAAAGGATCTTTCGTTGAATTATATGGAATATTTGGTAAAATCATATGGCCAGATCTTTAACGTCTACTCAAATGCGGTCAAACACTGAGGTCTTCCTTTCTCATATCAAAGCCATTATCGAATTGCGATTTTTAACCAACAATTGTGACGGAGAGTAGCTCCGATCAACAGCAGGCATAAGTCGTCTACTCACATGAACACGGAAGCCGTGTTCGATTAACATGACCCGGGTGACTCGGGTCACCCGAGTTGCTAGAATTTCAAATCGAACACCGCGAGTGGAGTTGACAAAAACATGTGCCGTGTGCAAAAAGACCTGACCCCAGTAACCCACTAACCCATGTCCTGACTGGGGGTGGCTAGGAACGATGACTTCACATTTGAGCTGGTACCATCCTGCAGGATAATAGTACCAGTCCTACATGTTTTTTGGGGTCAATAACCCAGATTAATTAAATGGAAATATAACTAAACTATACAATCATAAAATCCTATTTTGCTGCAGTTATATCGGTTATTAAACAAAGAAGTTTTGGATTAAGCCACCATTTTTTTCACCCCGAGCGTGGAGAAGCGTATTCGATTATTTGACCCAAGTCTGTAGGATGTGCGCATACGGCAAAAAGTGGCTTGGGTGACCCGAGTTGGGTGACCCGAGTGCGGCATGCGTTACGCGGCATGCGTTATGCGACATGCATTTTGCAAAATGTGTTTTGCAATATTCGGCATGTGGCATGCGTTATGCGGCATGCGCTAAAGGGGCTGTCACATTAGGGTTTTTTGCGGGAGCGTATGGCGGCGTAAGCGCGTTACGTCATATACGTCGGCATACGCCGTATACGCTACTCATACGCTACTCATACGCCACCAGATGCCGCCAGATGCCGGCGTATGTGAAGCGTATGAGGCATACGCCGCCATACGCTTTCATAAATCCGTCCGTCCAAATTTTTTGTGCATGCTAAAAAAAACTCGACCTATGAGGGCGTATGGCCCATACTGTCAAAAAATGTCACAGCACGCTCCCATACGCTCCCATACGCTCCTCATACGCTCCTCGTACGCTTCCACATACGCTCAAAACCACCCGAAAGGTCACCAAATGTCATCATAGGCCGGCACGCGCAGGACCTAAGTAGGTTTTCAATACGCTCCCGCCATACGCCGTAATGTGACAGGGCCTTAAGGAAGGTTTAAAAGATTCCATATACACGATCAACAGTGCGGTGTCTAGTGCAGAAAGTGCTAAAATAACTATCAGACTATCTCGCACATCGACATCCGTGCTGATATAACATAACACATTGCTAGGTCGCAAAACCCACTTCTTTCACTGGCCATGGGAACATCCATTCCTCTCAATTTGCTCGGCAACCCCCCCACCCCCGCCCCCGCCCCCCTCTCTGTGATGGCATATATACAAATGAAGCCCCGGTCGCTAACATGAACAGATTCCATTTTACACACACAAAACCGCACTCAATTTCGCAACCGCACGCAATTTCTTGTTGAGACTAACTACTGATTCGATTTTTATTGCATTATGTATGCCTGATGCATTTTGTATGCGGCCGTTACCCATGTGGCCGCTTAGACCAATGATTTAAAAATGTATACTTGTTGTTACCTAGCCTCATGCTTGACATTACATGTATTTGGTGGGATGGTTGTTGGAGTTTTACATACTGGCAACATCTAAGGTCATATCAGGATGGACACCAACTTGTGACAGTGCGCACTCATGGAAATGTAATAGTGCTGTCCCACTGGGAGACCAGGCTGCCAGCACCATGCCCTGATATCCCACTCAGTCACATTATACTGAAACTAAGCCAACCAGTCCTTGGCCTATACTAATAATGCCGAGCGCCTGGCTAGGAAGTGACAAGTATGAATGTTTAAGTCATTGGTTTGACTCGACCACGGTTCGAATCTGTGGGTTCGAATCTCACGATCTACCAAAACAGAGACAGACGCTCAACTCATTCGCTCCACCCTGTCTGGTCCGGCATTACTTGGACAGTGGTTGGAAGGGCAAAGAGCAGTGGGATGAGGTAGACCAATAAACCAATTTCATATGACGTCAGCATAGGTATTTAGGTCAGTGCGCGCACTGCTTGGCTGCAAGACGACACACTGTCACACTGCAAACTCAATGGCTATGAGCAACCTTCATAGAGAAAAGGTGAAATATCTCTAAAACCACACCACCTAGAAAAATACCGATTGCTACACATAGAGAAAACATATTCAATGAAAAGATTATATTAAATTTATACGGTTAGGGTTCTGTATTTCTATGAATTTTGAATCAAATTAGTCAATGGCCGTGAGCAAACTTCAACCAGAAAAAGTGAAATATCTCTCAAACTACACCACCTAGAAACAAACCTGACATTCACCATGGACAGTCGGTCCTGTTAGTGGCAGACATAAGTCATCTACACACAGAAGGTCCCGAATTTAACTGACAGTCGTCA
Organism: Branchipolynoe longqiensis; assembly: GCA_030323885.1. NCBI lineage: Eukaryota > Metazoa > Annelida > Polychaeta > Phyllodocida > Polynoidae > Branchipolynoe > Branchipolynoe longqiensis. The sequence goes on from CM059201.1 coordinate 14,299,442, forward strand.
GGGACAGTCGGTCCTGTTAGCGGCTGGCATATGTCATCTACCAACAGAAGGTCCCAGATTTAACCAACAGTCTTCAGGGACAACCGGTCCTGTTATGTGTTAGCTGCAGGCATATGTCATCTTCCCACAAAATGTCCTGAATTTAACCAACAGTCGTCAGGGACAGTCGGTCCTGTTAGCGGCAGGCATACATCATCTACCCACAGAATGTCCTGAATTTAACCAACAGTCGTCAGGGACAGTCGGTCCTGTTAGCGGCAGGCAGAAGTCATCTACCCACAAAAGGTCTCACATTTAACCAACAGTCGTAAGGGACAGTCGGTCTTGTTAGCGGCAGGCATAAGTCATCTACCCATAGAAGGTCTCACATTTAACCAACAGTCGTCAGTGACAGACAGTCCTGATAGCAGAGGGCATAAGTCATCTACCCACAGAAGGTGCCAAATTTAACGGACAGTCGTCAGGGACAGTCTGTCCTGTTAGCGTTAGCCATAAGACATCTACCCACAGAAGGTCCCAAATTCAACCAACGGTGGTTCGGGACAGTCGGTCCTGTTAGCGGCAGGGATAAGTCATCTACTAACAAAAGGTCTGACATTTAACAAACAGTCGTCAGGGACAGTCGGTCCTGTTAGTGGCAGGCATAAGCCATCTACCCACAGAAGGTTCCGAATTTAACCTACAGTCATCAGGGACAGTTGGTCCTGTTAGCGTCAGATATAAGTCATCTCCCAACAGAAGGTCCCGAATTTAACCAACAGTCGTCAGGAAAAGGGTGTCCTGTTAGCGTCAGATATAAGTCATCTTCCAACAGAAGGTCCCGAATTTAACCAACAGTCGTCAGGGACAGTCTGTCCTGTGTTAGCGTCAGACATAAGTCATCTACCCACAGAAGGTCCAGAATTTAACCGACAGTCGTCAGTGACAGTCAGTCCTGTTAGTGTTAGCAGAGGGCATAAGTCATCTACCCACAAAAGGTCCCAAATTTAACTTACAGTCATCAGGGACAGTCTGTCCTGTTAGCATCAGACATAATTCATCTCCCAACAGAAGGTCCCGAATTTAACCGACAGTCATTAGGGACAGTCTGTCCTGTTAGCGCCAGACATAATTCATCTCCCAACAGAAGGTCCGGAAATTAACCGACAGTCATCAGGGACAGTCTGTCCTGTTAGCATCAAATATAAGTCATCTATCCACAGAAGGTCCCGAATTTAACCAACAGTCGTCAGGGACAGTCGGTCCTGTTAGCGGCAGGCATAAGTCATCTACCCACAGAAGGTTCCGAATTTAACCGAGAGTCGTCAGGGACAGTCGGTCCTGTTAGCGCCAGGCATAAGCCGTGAGCCTGACACTGCGTTCCGATGGAACTCACATACGTCATTTAGACAGTCCCGCGGGGTCACGTCTGCGCACCTCTGACCAGTGGGAACTCCCACACCAAACCGAGACATTGTTACTAACAAACACCAGCAAAATAACTACCTTTTAAATTATATTTTTTATTAGTGTCTGATGTTTTTTTTAAAAGCGCTGAAAACTTCCATTGGCGTTCTCTAAGCATAAGTAAGTACGCAATTCTTACGTACCACAGCACTGTCAGAGGATGCACAGTTAGCAAAGTCTCCAAGTCGCAAAAAAAACTAATCGTATGAGGAAAATAGGCGGAGGGTAGGTTAAGAGCGGGGGGGGGGGGGTCAAATCTCTTAAAAGAAACCTGTTGGTGAATGAGTGTGTAAACCAGGACACGGACCTACAGACAGACGGTCACTGACCACTCCGCTGCCGGCTTCTCACGCTGTCAGGGCGGTGGCGCGTCGAAACTAGGTCACGGCCTCCTCGGTCCGCCAGCCCGCCCGGCAGACTGGCCAATCAGCGACGGAGAGCGCGAGAGCTGACCTAGTTCTCTACGCGCTGATTGGCTTACTGCCGGGTTCCCGTTGAAGCTGACTGCAGAGAGGAGGGAGGAGGGAGGAGAGCGGGGGAGGTGGTGGGCGGGGTTTGGTGTGTGGTGTGTGGTGTGTGGGTGGATGAGGAGGAGGATGGGGGGAGGGGCGGGGCGTGGGGAGACTCGTTCTCACGCTTCTAGCGGTTCAAGCCGTCCCCCTCCACACACACACAAACACACACACACACACCCACACACACATCTGGAGCGTGAGAGTTTCGTAGCTCGGCGCGTTCGGAAAATGATTCACACAGCTAGACTACATCAGAGAGCGTGTATATAAACAGATGAGAGGGACAACTCCCGCGAAAAACGGTAACACAGGCTACAGTGGCGTTCCTGGCGGTTAGTGTTGAACAAGCCTTGAGTTTGCCGGTACGCTCAGTGCAAAACATTTGTTTTTATTCAAAATTAATAGAAATACAGAACCCTAACCTTATAAATTCAATATAATCTTGTTGGTACACATGTTTTCTAGTATGTGTACTAAGCGGCTTGTTTCTATTTGGTGAATGTTTTAGAGATATTTCACTTTCTTGTATGAAGATTTCACACGACCATTGACAATGCCTTGAGTTTGCGCGGTACGCGCAGTGAAAAAAAACATCAGTTTTATTCAAAATTAATAGAAATCCAGAACAAAAAACCAACCCTAACCATATCAAATAAAACCATAATATAAATTTAATAATCATGTTGGTAAACAATGGTTTTCTATGTGTATTCCAATCAGTTTGTTTCTAGGTGGTGTAGTTTTAGAGATATTTCACTTTTTCTGTATGAAGATTGCTCACGGCCATTGACAATGCCTTGAGTTTGACAGCTGTGTCATATACTGTTCAACAACCACCACTTGGAGCGCCACAGTCTGCAGATGTTACATGCTCTAGTATGGGAGTTGTCCCTCTCATCTGTTTATATACACGCTCTCTGACTACATCACGGTTCCGACTGCGCATGCGCTGAAAACGGCCGTGGGAGCAAAGCAAAGGCGTACGGCCATTGACTTTGCCTATACGCGCATTGAAAAATGTCAGTTTTATTCAAAATTAATAGAAATCCAAAACCCTAACCTTATAAATCTAATATAATCTTTTTGTTAAACATGTTTTCTATATGTGTTCCAAGCAGTTTGTCTCTAGGTGGTGTGGTTTTATCAATATTTTACTTTTTCTGTATGGAGATTACTCACTGCCATTGACAATGCATTGAGTACTCTGGCTGTGGCTCTAACACTAGTCTGAGTGCCTAGATCTTTCTAAATCTAAATGCACATGGCATAAGATGTGCTGATTATATTGATGTAAATGCAATGCTGGATCAAAGATTAATATCTTAATTTATTATATATATTTTTTTAGTTAGTATTCTATGTTTCAAACAAGAGCTGAGTTGAACTGAAACTAGCACATTTCATAGCTGCACCCAGTGTATTAGCATGTGCCATGTGCTTTTTGGGGGGTTGTTTTGCTCTGATGCATCCCACAATGCACCGCGCCGCTGTAGTCTATTGGCGGTTGAGATGATGATGATATATATATATATCTCTCCTGAAAACTGGCCAGAAGTGTCACATGGAGAGTTAAAATCTAATATTAGAATTTGCTTACATTTTTTGGTTGCAAATGAAACCCATAACCCATATATATATATATACGTGAAAGTAGGCGTAGACGATAGTGAACTGTTGTTGTGTGTGCGTGGGTGTGGATGTGGGTGTGGGGACTTACTTGTTGGTTTTTGTACATTAGTTTGATTACGTAAGGGAACTTTTAATTTAATTTCAGTTGTTTTGTGTGTTTTTTTTACTTTGTAATGTTCGTTGATTTAAGTAGGGCAATTGGTGTTTGTCGTTCCACTTCTCCTTGCCCTATCCCAGTAATGCTGAGCAGCAGGATAGGTAGCAAGAAGTATCAATTATTAACTTATTGGTTTGACTCGACCCACTGCATAACAGGACGAGAGGTCGACGCTCAGTTCATTCGACCATCCCGTCTGGCATTTTCAAAGTGTTTGTTTTGTTTGAGCCATTCAGGGATTGTTCCCACCACAAGGGAACAAACACACAAACACATCTATCTACTGGTTCATCTAAACTTAATTTTAACATTTTCTACACCGAAAGTAATATTTTTTTACAGGTTTTCACTTAAAAATTCTACAAAGTTAGCCATTCTTAATCAAAGTTAATCAAACTAATGTAAAGTACACAACATAGCGATGAAATATAATGATTGTTTTCCTCAACATAATTATGGCATCGGATTATGCAACTCTAAGCACATTGTCTTAATTAATAAATCTATATGATAAATATGCAGATATCATTTAGGCTTTTGACCTATTTATGCAATTAATGGACAAAATAGATGTACACACATTTCCGGCCTTGAATATTATTATTAATATGATTAATATGATGTTATTAATGTTATTAATATTATCCGCCTTATTAATATTATTAATATTATAATATCAATATTATTAATACTATTAATATTATTAATATCATTAATATAAATAATATCATTAATATCATTAATATTAGATTAAAATCATCAATATAAGTAATATTTGCTTGCTTTTGGGGGTGTTTGTAACCTTACGATGGTTACCGGCTGCAGAACTGCAGCAATATAGAAAGGCCCTGATAAATCGGTCCAATCTTTGGTTGAAGATTACTCTTCAGTAGGGACGGTTGTAGAAGCTGGGGATGTCTTTACAACATTCAAAACGGCGAATCGTTGGGGCGGCCCCAAATCTCTCCATTCCAGCAGCAGCAGAGCACTCGTATCCAGTCGACAGCAGCAAGGGTTTAGGAGGAAGGGATGGGTAAAGGTGGGTCCAGCGGTTCCAGCAACAAGAACATATCTGATTAACCCTACTCATTTTCTATTTCTACCTATGTCATAAACCACAGGATATAAATAAAAACATGAATAAAATAAGTAAAACTGACTGGCTATGGCTCTAACACTAGTCTGAGTGCCCAGATTTGTCTAAATCTAAATGCACATGGCATAAGATGTGCTGATTATATTGATGTAAATGCCATGCTGGATAAAAGATTAATATCTTAATTTATTATATATATTTTTTTAGTTAGTGTTCTATGTTTCAAACAAGAGCTGAGATGAGCTGAAACTAGCACATTTCATAACTGCACCCAGTGTATTAGCATATGCCACGTACTTCTCATGGGTTTGTTTTGCTGTGACACATCCCACAATGCACCGCACGGCTGGAATGGTGATGCAGTCTATTGGTTTAAATACCGTCCCTGGGTAGCCTCAGGTTACCCTTGTAAGGATCTCCGAACACGCCCACAGCGTCCCGTAACTTGGCGTGGGATGGGTGGTGTATGGGTGGCTGTCCATTTGGGTGTGTGGGTGTGTGAGTGTGTTGGAGTTATGGATGTGTGTGGGGTGGGGGGGGTTGCCCGGTGAGCCGCCTGGGATGGTAGGGTGGCATATGGAATACTGAGGGCATTACACTCCCCCCTACCCCCACCCCCACCCCTACCCCCACCCCCACCCCGCCCCTATCGCCAACCTTTTCACCGCCCCATGTACACACGCACACACATGCACACACGCCCCACACCCCTTCCAGCTCCCTCCCCGTCCCTCCATTGAATGCGACCCACACACCCAAGTCCACGCCCCACGCCCCCCCCCCCCCCCCCCTTAAGACTAAGAGCAGCAGTCAGTCTGCTGAGGCCCCAGCACTGACAGGACGACTGGTGTGGTTCCAGCGGAACAAGACACCCAGGAGTAGGGATTACTGACATAGAACCGAGACGAAGACAAGACAGGGTGCAGGAGGAGAAGGTGGGTGGGACTGGTAGTGGTAGACCACGCACACATTACGGGTTAACATCGCAACCACACCAGACCACCGTATTACACACATAGCGGGGTAACCATCACTACCATATAACACCGCACCAGACCCCATATTACACACATTGACACACAATGGGGTAACCATCACTACCATGGCATACCACACCACACCCCATATTACACACATTGACACACAGTGGGGTAACCATCACTACCATGGCATACCACACCACACCCCATATTACACACATTGACACACAGTGGGGTAACCATCACTACCATGGCATACCACACCACACCCCGTATTACACACATTGACACACAGTAGGGTAACCATCACTACCATGGCATACCACACCACACCCCGTATTACACACATTGACACACAGTGGGGTAACCATCACTACCACACCACATCCCGTACTTACTACACGTGGGGGGGGGGGTGTATGACCATTACTAGTACCGCACCACACCCCGTATTACACACATAGTGGGGTAACCATCACTACCATATAACACCGCACTACACCCCGTATTACACACATTGACACACAGTGGGGTAACCATTACTACCATAAATGCACCACACCCCGTATTACACACATACTGACATAGTGGGGTAACCATCACTACCATATAACACCGCACCACACCCCATATTACACACATTGACACACAGTGGGGTAACCATCAGTACCATATAACACCGCACCACAATTTATAAGGTTAGGGTTCTGTATTTCTATTAATTTTGAATCAAATCGACGTGTTGCACTGAACGTATGGGCAAAGTCAATGCATTGCCAATGGCCGTGAGCAATCTTCACACAGAAAAAGTGAAATATCTGTCAAACTACACCACCTAGAAACAAACCTGACATTCACCAGTTAGTGGCAGACATAAGTCATCTACACACAGAAGGTCCCAAATTTAACCAACAGTCGTCAGGGACAGTCGGTCCTGTTAGCGGCAGGCATAAGTCATCACCCTTATTAAACAACTATTACACACATTGACACATAGTGGGGTAACCATCACTACCATATAACATCACACAACACCGCATATTACACACATAGTGGGGTAACCATCACTACCATATAACACCACACCACACCCCGTATTACACACATAGTGGGGTAACCATCACTACCATATAACACCGCACCACACCCCGTATTACACACATAGTGGGGTAACCATCACTACCATATAACATCACACAACACCGCATATTACACACATAGTGGGGTAACCATCACTACCATATAACACCGCACCACACCCCGTATTACACACATAGTGGGGTAACCATCACTACCATATAACACCGCACCACACCTCGTATTACACACATAGTGGGGTAACCATCACTACCATATAACATCACACAACACCGCGTATTACACACATAGTGGGGTCACCATCACTACCATATAACACCACACCACACCCCGTATTACACACACAGTGGGGTAGCCATCACTACTATATAACACCGCACAACACCCTGTATTAGACACATAGTGGGGTCACGATCACTACCATATAACATCACACAACACCGCGTATTACACACATAGTGGGGTCACCATCACTACCATATAACACCACACCACACCTCGTATTACACACATAGTGGGGTCACCATCACTACCATATAACACCACACCACACCTCGTATTACACACATAGTGGGGTAACCATCACTACCATATAACATCACACAACACCTCGTATTACACACATAGTGGGGTCACCATCACTACCATATAACACCACACCACACCCCGTATTACACACACAGTGGGGTAGCCATCACTACTATATAACACCGCACAACACCCTGTATTAGACACATAGTGGGGTCACGATCACTACCATATAACACCACACCACACCCCGTATTACACACATAGTGGGGTAACCATCACTACCATATAACATCACACAACACCGCATATTACACACATAGTGGGGTAACCATCACTACCATATAGCACCGCACCACACCCCGTATTACACACATAGTGGGGTAGCCATAACTACTATATAACACTGCACCACACCCTGTATAACACACATGGGGCGTAATCCTAATCGATTAATCAACTCGGGTCACCCGAGACAATTTTTGGTGCATGCGCACATCCTACAGACTCGGGTTGAATAAACGAATACGCTTCTCCATGCTCGGGGTGTAAAAAATAGTGGCTTAATCCACAACTTAATTTTTTTTTTAATAACCGATATAAGTACAGCAAAACACGATTTAAAGTATGGTATGATTGTATAAGCTGACAATCTGGGTTATTAAAAAAAAAAGCATTAAAAAAACATGCAGTACTTATACTGGTACTAGTGGTAGCTGTTATTTTACAGGTACCAACAGAAAGGTGATGTCACCGCTCCTCGCAAACCCCAACCAAGACGTGGGTTACTGGGGTCGGGTTGTTTTGCACACGGCACATGTATTTGTCGACTCCACTCACGGTGTTCGATTTAGAATTCTGACTAGTCGGGTGAGCCGAGTCGCCTGGGTCGTGTTAATCGATTATGGCCATAGTGGAGTAACCATCACTACTATCACTATAGAACACCACACCACACCGCGTATTACACACATAGTGGGGTAACCATCACTACCATACAACACCACACCACACTCCGTATTACAGACATTGCGGGGTAACCATCACTACCATTCAACACCACACCACACCCTGTATTACACACATATCCTAGTCGTAGGGAGGACGTAAAAAGTAAAGATGACATGCTACTACAACTACCAAGTTGATACACACCTGTAGGAGGCTTGAATTACATTCAATATTACATTACATGCAACTCTTACAAGCACACCACACCCTTATTAAACAACTAGGGGGCTTGATATTACACATGCTACTTACAAGCACACCATGAGTGCCCTTATTGAACAACTAGGGGGCTTGAAATTACACACAACACTTACAAGCACACCACACCCTTATTAAACAACTAGGAGGCTTGATATTACACATGCCACTTACACGCACACCATGAGTGCCCTTATTAAACAACTAGGGGGCTTGACATTACACCCAACACTTACAAGAACACCACGCCCTTATTAAACAACTAGGAGGCTTGACATTACACTTAACACTTACAAGCACACCACATCCTTATTAAACAACTAGGATGCTTGACATTACACATGACACTTACAAGCACACCACACCCTTATTCAACAACTAGGGGGCTTGATGTTACACATGCGACTTACAAGCACACCATGAGTGCCCTTATTAAACAACTCGGAGGCTTGACATTACACCCAACACCTACAAGAACACCACACCCTTATTAAACAACTAGGATGCTTGACATTACACACGACACTTACAATGACACCACACCCTTATTAATGTAGCTGTCACACTACGACGACAAGCAGCGGCGACAGCCCTGCGACACCCACTCCCCTTTGTCGCTGATTGTCGCGCAGGTGCCGCACAAGTGCCGCCGCGACACCTCCGCGGCAGCTCCAGTTTCTCCACTATTTCTCGATGGTCGCCGAGTTGTCGCGGGGATTTTGGACATGTTGAAAAACTTCGGCGACAGCGGACGACAGCCCAGGTTGTGGCACTGTCGCGGCACTGTCGCGGCACTGTCGCGGCACTGTTGCGGCACTGTCGCACTGTCGCAGCACTGTGGCGGCACTGTCGTCTTGTCGTTAAGCTGTAGTTGCTTCTCTCTCCATGTAGGTGTCTCTGTGTGTGTATATGTGTGTCTATGTGTCTATGTGTGTGTCTGTGTCTATGTGTGTGTCTGTGTGTGTATATGTGTGTATATATGTGTGTGTGTCTCTGTGTGTCTGTGTGTGTCTGTGTGTGGCTGTGTCTATGTGTGTGTATGTGTATATGTGTGTATGTGTCTATGTGTGTGTCTGTGTGTGTATATGTGTGTCTATGTGTGTCTGTGTTTGTGTGTGTATGTGTGTGTCTGTGTATATGTGTGTGTATGTGTCTATGTGTGTGTCTGTGTGTGTATATGTGTGTCTATGTGTGTATCTGTGTGTGTGTCTATGTGTGTGTCTGTGTGTGTGTCTGTGTGTGTGTCTGTGTGTGTGTGTCTGTGTATATGTGTATATGTGTATATGTATATGTGTGTGTCTGTGTCTATGTGTGTGTATATGTGTGTCTATGTGTGTGTGTCTGTGTCTGTGTCTGTGTGTGTATGTGTGTGTGTCTGTGTATCTGTGTATATGTGTGTGTCTGTGTCTATGTGTGTGTCTGTGTGTGTGTATATGTGTGTCTGTGTGTGTGTATGTGCCTCTGTGTGTGTGTCTGTGTATGTGTGTGTGTATGTATGTGTCTCTGTGTGTGCCTCACTCTGACTCTCAGTCTGACTCTCACTCTCACTCTCAGTCTGACTCTGACTCTCACTCTCAGTCTGACTCTCAGTCTGACTCTGACTCACTATCAGTCTGTCTCTCACTCTGAGTCTGACTCTGACTCTCAGTCTGACTCTGACTCTCAGTCTGACTCTCACTCTCACTCTCAGTCTGTCTCTCAGTCTGACTCTGACTCTCAGTCTGACTCTGACTCTCAGTCTGACTCTCACTCTCAGTCTGTCTCTCAGTCTGACTCTCACTCTCAGTCTGACTCTCACTCTCACTCTCAGAGTGAGAGTGAGAGTCAGACTGAGAGTGAGAGTCAGACTGAGAGTCAGAGTCAGACTGAGAGTGAGAGTCAGAGTCAGACTGACTCTGACTCTCAGTCTGACTCTCACTAGTCTACTCTCACTCCCTGACTCTCACTCTCAGTCTGACTCTCACTCTCACTCTCAGTCTGACTCTCACTCTCACTCTGACTCTCACTCTCAGAGACACACAGAAACAGAGAGACACACACAGAGACACACACATAGACACAGACACAGAGACACAGACACACACATAGAGACACACACAGAGACACAGAGTCACACACACAGACACACACACACAGACACACACACATAGACACATACACACACAGACACACATATACACAGACACCAATCCAGAACACACAACATATACACAGACACCACAATACACACACAAACACAACACACAGACACACACACAACAGACACATACACACACATACACACATATACATACATATACACACATAGACAGACACACACATAGACACACACATAGACACACATAGACACATACACACACATAGACACACACATAGACACAGACACACAGACACACACATAGAGACACACACAGACACAGACACACACATAGAGACACACACAGAGACACAGAGTCACACACACACAGACACAGACACACAGACACTGTCGTCCCGCTGTCGTCCCGTCTGTGGTCCCGATGTCGTCGGGCTGTCGTCCGATTGTCGTCCAAATCGGCCCGAATTTGCATATGTCGTCCTGATTTCATAAAATACCAGTTGCCGGGCTGTCGTCACCCCCTTGTCGTCGTAGTGTGACAGCCACATAAACAACTCAGCACAGGAGGACTGACATAACAGGCTACACCCACCACCATACCACACTGCACCACCTCCCCTTACTACCCCCCACAGTCACCGTCCCCCACCCCCACCCCCACCCCCGCCATATATGTCATCTACATACCTGATTCTGGATGGCGTGTCAGGGACTGCAGAACTAGGCGACACCGAAACCCTGTCAAACTAGGGTCGGTTTGCACTGAAAGTTCAACAGATCCCAGCAGCAGTGACAGCGGCAATTTGTCAGTAACCCCCCCCCCCCCCCCCTACCCCAATTTTGTTTAGCCTCCTCTACCTCTACGTGCAACACTTCAGCCTGTAACTTTTTATCATTCTAGGCACCAGCGAACGAGACTGTCGGGCGTGGCAAGCGGGCGATACGGAGAGGTATGTGTGTAATAATAATAATAATTATAGTTATAATAATAACAAACATAATAACAATAATAATAATAATAATAATAATAATAATAATAACTGTAGCCTCATTATGACTATATATGAGCAAGGATCCTTGTAATAAATATAATCAGTTAAAGTTAGTCCGATGAAGCATCAACTTTTCAAAACCAAAATAATGATATAGATTTGACTCTACATATCTAACTTAGATATGGATGCAAATATTCAGCATTTGTTGTCACACAGAAGGGAACACTTGAGACAATTTGATAGAACCTGTGACTGTTGAAGCCTATGGTGTCAGAGTTTTGGCGCACTTGCCAAAACTAAGTTTACTTGATTGAATTTCAAATATCTCAAAATTTATCCATTTAAAATAAACGTTATCTCAACCAGAAATAAGGTAGATTACAATGATTAATTTAATATATTTATCTCAGAAAAATTACCAAAACGCAAAACCATCGGACTATGCAACTTTAAGGTTTCCTGTGTATTTAAATTAACTGATTCACAGTATTCCCAATTGCTAGATTGCGACCATCAGGTTATATATTCCAAGGTTCATACTTATACTTATCCTTTTTGGTTTATTGCATTTAGGCACAGTGACCTGTTACCAGAGCCTGCCTGTTTATATATATATATATATAAATATATATATATATATTATATATATATATATATATATTATATTTAATATATATGACACACGCTGTCAGGATTGAGTTAGGTTGAGTCCCTGATGAAAGTGAGCAAGGTAACTTTGGCGTGACTGTGTGAGCACCAGAGGCGATTACAAATCTAGGGGGTTTGGGGGCATGCCCCCACCCCCCACTCCCACCCCCCCCACACACACTTATTCACTTTTATTGCATGAAAATGGTACGTTTCGGTGACATTTGGATACATGGTCCACTCATTTTATTTCTGCTTTAAATTTTTTTTTATAGAGGGGGGATGGTAGTCCAGTGTCGCAGTTTCAGCTCCCGGTCAGTTTCAGCTGCCTGTCAGTTTCATGCACATGCGTCAAAATCTAACATCATCGTCACTAACCTTATAAATTTAATATAATGTTTTTGGTAAAGATGTTTTCTACATGTGTACCAAGCGATTTGTTTCTAGGTGGTGTGGTTTTAGAGATATATCACTTTTCCTGTATTTTCTGTATGAAGATTGCTAGCGACCATTGACAATGCCTTGAGTTTGACGGTACGCGCAGTGCAAAACGTTAGTTTTATTCAAAATTAATACAAATCAAGAACCCTAACCTTATCAATTTAATACAGTCTTTTTGGTAAAGATGTTTTCTATATGTGTACCAAGCGACTTGTTAATAGGTGGTGTAGTTTTAGAGATATTTCACTTTTTCTGTATTTTCTGTATGAAGATTGCTCACGACCATTGACAATGCCTTGAGTTTGAGTCTATACGGGCGGTGGAAACTGGCAGGTGGCTGAAACTGCAACACCGGGAAACCAGAACGCCCACCCCTAACTACACTACTGCATGACCTGTCCTAATTATAGCAAAGCCCCAGTCACACCTACCCGGATCAGGGGCCAGACGAGCCCCGGATGGTGATCCGGCGTGGTCCGTCGCGATCCGGCGTGATCCGTGGCTCATCCGTGGCTGGTCCTTGGGTGATTCTTGGTGATCCGTGGCTGGTCCGGCCTCGTCCGGGGTCCACCCCGCATGTTTTAAAATGCTTAAAACATCCGGGGCCGTCCGGGGCATTTTGTGATCCGGGCTCGATCTGGGATTCTTCTTCATCATGTCCTTCCACCAGTTATCTCAAGGGATTTTCGAGCAGAGGTATGATCTTTATTCGTGGGACGTGCTCTCGGTGGTGGATGGTGGTAGCAGGATTTGCAATCAGATAGCTGATTCCCAGAGCTGCAATGTGGATGCTCCTGCTGTGGCCAGTTTGTCGATAGAAAGCCTGAGTCTACACTTTTACTGACCCAAGGGATTTTTAACCTCCCACACCACATATACATGGTATGAGAGCAACCGGCCTTTGATGACGCTGTAAGTTATACACAGCAGTGGAAATCCAAATTGGCAGAGGTGGGGGGGGGGGCACGGGGACTCGAACCACCGACCCTCAGATCAGGCATCCGACCTAGAAAAAAGTCAGACACTCTAACCACTCCGTCACCGGGATGATCCGGGGGTAATCTGGAGGTGGTCCGGGTAGTCTGTGGCTAGTCCGTGGCTCATTCGGGTGGGTGTGACCGCGAGGCCAAAAACGACCAAAATAGCGATTTTATCCAGGGGCCATATGCAGGAGTCGGTGATAGCGGCATTTGGTGTTACAGCCTAATACCGTTTAGCTATCTCCGAGCCGGGGAATGCGGTCAAGTCATATGCAGGAGAGCGTAACACTTTCATTATAGCTAAACGTGAATTTATTCATAGATTTGGGAAATCCCTCTGCGTCTGTACCCATATATTAGGCTTAAATCTATTCAATGCGACCATATTTAACAGAATTACATACGCAATAAGTGAAATTTGATCAATTTAACCCTAAATTCGAAGCGTTATTAAGGCTACCGCCGCATTGGCAGCGATATTAATAGTTATATTTTCGAATCGACGAACGTAAAGTAAACAAATCGCCGCAGCCGCCGCATCGACATCGCTTTCCATACTGGCGGGGGCGGCGGTTTGTTTACTGTAAGCTCGTCGATTCGAAAATATAACTAGTAATATCGCCACCAATGCGGCGGTAGCCTTAATAACGCTTCAAATTTAGGGTTAAATTGCTAAAATTTCACTTATTGCGTATGTAATTCTGTTAAATATGGTCGCATTGAATAGATTTGGGCCTAATGCACTCGCTATACCTCCTATCTATCAGGGGTAAGGTAACACCGGTTAAGGTGTTGGTGTTAGGCCTATCACCGCTTCATGCATACCATTTTTCGCCGCTAACCGGGAAATTCCCGCTTACCACCGTTTTGGTTCGCTAACACCGAATACCACCGACTCCTGCATATGGCCCCAGGGCTGTCCGGGACAGTCCGGACGACTGGTCCGGGGGTGGTACGGCTAAAAATCCGGGGCTCGTCCGGGGAGGTCTGACTGGGGCTTTACAAATGTGCTATAGTGCTTGCAGGGTGAGGACTGACTATATACCAATACTGACCAAAATTTGCTCGAGTCTGTTTTTCAATGCATTTAGTGATGGAGCTTCGACTATTTTGGGTTGAAGCCTATTCCATGTGTTTGCCACTCAATCAAGGAGAAAAGTATCTTCCTCTCTCGCCGGTTGGTCCTGGGATTTGGGATCTTTACATTTGTGTCATCAAGTGTGGTAAAATGCACCGTGGGAACATTCATCATCAAAACTGTTACCTTGCGGCTAATGGGAACACATTTTATTATTATTAATAATAAAGCATTCATATGAATTAGATCATCAAAATAAATAGTGTTAGTGGTCTGCACTCACCTCTCGGGCAAGGAGCCGCATAGACAGGTAGGCGTGGGTAGTGTGGTGATATCAGGGAGCCTAGGTGGTGTAATGGTTAACACACTGGCCTGGAATGCAAAGTGATGTGGGTTCGAGTCCTGCTCTAGGCACAATATTTCCCATTTTCATCACCCCCACGACACTGGTGCTGTGACGAGGATCCTGTACAAGCTACCCGCTGTATAGTTGTTGAACCTACCCTGTGTATGTGTAAGTGCATTGCCTGTATGTATGTAATTGTAAGCATTAAAAGACTTACAATTCCAGGGGGACGAGTGTAGTGGTCTGCACTGACCTCTCAGTCACAAGTCGGGCTGGCAAATGAGTGCGTGATATCCTGGCAATATCTGCGGTCGTATCAAAACAGGTTGCAGCTCTACTGCATGGCCTGAGTGATGGGGTTTTACATCCCAGCAATATCTGTCGTCATATCAAGACAGGCACCAGCTTGTGACAGACGGGTGGGGACTCGTGGTAGGTTTACAACAGGGCCTGAGTGATGGGGTTTTACATCCTGGTAATATCTGTGGTCGTATCAAGATATATACCAACTTGGGACAGAGAGGTGGCTTTACAACAGGGCCTGGGTGATGGGGTTTTACATCCCAGCAATATGTGCGGACGTATCAAGACAGGTACCAACTTGTGACAGAGAAGTGACTTCACAACAGGGCCTGGGTGATGGGGTTTTACATCCTGGTAATATCTGTGGTCGTATCAGGATATATACCAACTTGGGACAGAGAGGTGGCTTTACAAGAGGGCCTGAGTGATGGGGTTTTACATCCCAGCAATATGTGCGGACGTATCAAGATAGGTACCAACTTGTGACAGACGGGTGGGTACTCATAGCAGGTTTACAACAGGGCCTGAGTGATGGGGTTTTACATCCTGGTAATATCTGTCAAGACAGGTACCAACTTGTGACCTACAGGTGGATACTCGTGTTGGCTTTACCTCAGGGCCTGCTGAGTGATGGGGTTTTACATCCCAGTAATATCTGCGGTTGCAACAAGGCAGGCACCAACGTATATGAATTACTATGTAGTAGCATACTTGCATTGGCTAGGATTGTTCCCAACACTCCCTAGTCTCACGACTCTAGTCTCATGACTCTAGTATCAGACTAGGCTACGATTATTCCCGACAAGGTAGTCTCAGATGACGCTACGATTATTCCCGACACGCTAGTCGCAGACTAACCTGATAATCTGCTCGCTGTGTACAGGCATGCTGACTTCTTTCCAGTGCACACTGAGCAGACGGCAAATACAAAGACTCAGCCATGTATTGTGCAGGCCAGCCAAGTAGCGCTGAGCCCTGCTCGACTAAACCACTCTGGTACAGACTACATCGCTATTCCAGCGGCGCGATGCATTGTGGGATGCGTCAAAGCAAAACAAACCCATGAGAAGCACATGGCACATGCTAATACACTGTACACTGGTTGCAGTTATGAAATGTGCTAGTTTCAGCTCATCTCAGCTCTTATTTGAAACATAGAACACTAACTAAAAAAATATATATAATAAATTAAGATATTAATCTTTTATCTAGCATTGCATTTACATCAATATAATCAGCACATCTTATGCCATGTGTATTTAGATTTAGACAAATCTGGGCACTCAGACTAGTGTTAGAGCCATAGCCAGAGTCAGTTTTACTTATTTTATTCATGTTTTTATTTATATCCTATGGTTAATGACATATGTAGAAATAGAAAATGAGTAGGGTTAATCAGATATTGGTTATATATTTCTTTGAAACAAGTTTTTGTTGACACATTTGACAATTTAATATTTAGAACAAGAATTACTTATGTCTAATCAATGGTGATGTAAACATCAGCCTGTAAAGTGACTGAAATTGTATGTTTCTTAGCTCAAAATGCTTAATTATGGAGAGTTGTGTCTTAAACATATTCATTATATTTATTATATTGCATCCATCCATCCATGTTTGTGCCAAATTGTTATGTATTTTTTAATTAATTTTGAATAAAAGTTTTGCCCTACACGTATCAGCAAACTTAATGGCTGTACACCTTTGCTTTGCTGCCAGCGCCGTTTTGAGCACATGCGCAGTCGGAACGGTGATCTAGTCTATCCTGGATGAGTGTACTGCTTAAACTTCACCTACTTTTAAAAATAAAAATTCACCTACTTTTATTATTGGAACAATTTTAGCCGTGGATAATTAATTAGGTCTTCCTCATTCCACTGCTCATTGTTCTATGCCTGTAAATGTAACACCAAGTGCTAAGCAAGGTCGGTTGGTTGTTGGGAGTTTTTGTGTCCTTGCAACATCTAAGGTCATATCAGGACATGTACCGACTTGCGACAGTGTGCACTCATGGCGACATTATAGTGCTGCCCCCACTGGGAAATCAAGCCGCCGGCACCATGAACTGATATCCCACACAGTCATATTATCCTGAAACTGAGCTAACCAGTCCTTGTCCTATCCTATTAATGTCAGTGCCAGGCTAGGAAGCGACAAATATTAATTTGATAAGTCATTGGTTTGACTTGACTGGGAACCAAACTCCCAATCTCCTACACGCGAGCCCCAGCACTCTATCGGTTCGGTGGAAGGTTAGGGAGGTTAGGGAGGTTAGGGAGGTTTTACTGTATTGGGATCTTACATCCTGGCAGCATGTGAAGTAAACATCAGGACGAGTACACATTCACTGTAACTTTATAGGGCTTCCCAACGGGGATGTAGTGTTACGGGCACCATCCCATAATATCCCACTCAATTAACAGTACTCTGATATTGAGTCAGCCAATTCTGGGATTATTCTAGTAATGCTGAGGGCCAGGCAAGGCAAGAGCAGGAAGTCATAGATTCGAACCCCAACCGAACCAAAGCAATGACTTACTAAAGTGATACTGGTCGAAACATAGCCTGGCATTATAGGATAGGGCAAGGGCTGGTTTGATCAGTATTAAAGCTGCATAGTCCGATGAAGCATCAAATTTTCAAAACAAAAACATTCACCTAGATTTTATTCTACATATCTAACTTAAGCCTAGGTACAAGATTCACCCCGTACTGCTGCAGTAGGGGTGCAAACCAACCCTATGTAAAAGGTGGCGAAAATGCGGGTAAAAGAATTGAGGGCCTAATTTAATAATCTAAGAAGCAACAATTATTCTTTACATCTGTTTTATTATTTACCCGCTACCTTTGAGTTGAAAAATATAATATAATATCTAGTTTAATAAGATTTAAAAGTGAAATCGACGGCGTTCTGCGGCCGCCATCTTGTCTTTTTTGCATTCTCTCCCATTTCACCAACTCTGTGCCTATATGCATAATATGGGTAGCCATTTGATACTGGAGCCACATACTGGAGCCTCACTTCCATACTAACGCTATTTTCGCCCGTATTTATATAAGGCTGGTCTTCACCCATGTACTACAAGTAACGGGTGAATCTTTTATCTAACTTAAGCCATGTTTACACGGGTGAGTTAAGTCGGTTCATATAATGCGCCTTGCCTAGTTCGCCTCACATTTGCCATGTAAATGTGACTCTGAGGCGGATTAGGGCTGATTCGCTTCATATGATTCACTTTATATAAACCACCTCGCAAGGTGGTTTATATAAAGCGAACTAGCTTAACCACCTCACACGCATGCGCAGTCGAGACCTGAGTTTGTTGATTTTCCGGTTGATCAAAAGCGCATATTATATAATTTGGTCTATGAAACCGGTAGCTGTGCACAGATATTTTTTTCATCATTTATTTTTAAGGTTTCACTGCCCAGCAGAAGTTTTGACCGTTCCAAACCAATACAATTCAGTCCATACATATCTAGGTCGAACCCACACTCTCTCGTGGCGACGTCGACGAACCCAAACTGGCGCTGGTTAGTCTGGACTTGCTCATGCGCAGATAACGATTTCCGCCTTCAAACTCGGTGCGTGTAAACATGCCACTAATTCGCTTCATATAATTCGCTTTGTCTAATTCGCTTTACAATTCTCCGTGTAAAGACGGCTTTATAGACTGATGCACTTCTTAAACACATGTTGCCGCATAGAAGGGAATACTGAGTCAATTTAACAGAACCTGTTACTGCATAAGCCTATGGTGAGAGTTTTGGCATGCTTGCCAAAATCAATTTAGGATGTTTGCACTTCAAATATCTCAAAAGTTAGCCATTCAAAATGAAAGTTGCTTCAAACTAAAGTAAGGTAGGTTATAACAACCAATTAAATATATTTATCTCAGAAAAATGGCAGAAATTCTAAACCATCGGACTATGCAACTGTGGCTGAGTGGGAAATCGGGCCATTGTGCTGGTAAACCGGTCTCGTAGAGGGGAAATACTATAAAGTCGCCATGGGTGTGTTCTGTCACAAGTCAGCACCCATCCAAACATGACCTTAGATGTTGCCAGGACGTAAAACCCAAACAGAAAATTGATATACGTCGCTACTTAGCCTGGTGCTCGGAGATAACAGGATTGGACGCCTAATGGTTTGTTGAGTATGGCTCATTGTGTTGCTGTTGGTGTCCAGGTCCCCCAGTGGGGCAGCACTATTGCGCACCGCCACAAGTCGGCACCCGTCCTGACATGACCTTTGATGTCACTAGGATGTAACGCCCCAATAAAACAAAAAGTGGGGTAAGTAATTACAACTAAGGGGGGTGGGCGTGGCGGGGGAGAGTGGTCGGGGAGAGGGGGGGGTATTTGAGGTCAATCTGTGACCTGTAGGGTCAAGTGGCCCTAATGACTCCTCATGAAACCATATAGTGGAGTGACCTAGATTGTAGAGCGGGGAACACTGGCTGACGTTGGTTGACAGGGTCCCTTTTATTGGATTGTTTTCTTTGTTTTACATCCTAGCAACATGTAAGGTCATATCAGGACGGGTACCGACTTGTGACAGTGCGCACTCATGGTGACTCTATAGTGCTGCCCCACTGAAAGACCAGGCCACCAGCACCATGACCTGATATCCCACTCAGTCACATTATCCTGACACTGAGGCAACCAGTCCTTGCCCTATCCTAATAATGCCGAGCGCCAGGCTAGGAAACAACAAGTTTCAATTGTTAAGTCATTGTTTGACTCAACCAGAGTTCGAACCCACGATCTACCAACACGGGAGACGGACGCTCTAACTCATTCGGCCATCCCGTCTGTTCCCTTTTATTGGACAATAGCGGCATATATATATGGTAATAGCGGCATATATATATATATATATATATATATTATATATATATATATATATATATATATAATATATATATTATATATATAATATATAATAATATATATATATTATATATATATATGACATGACTTACATACATATATACTTACATACATAATGCCTACAACTTAGTAAAATAAACCTTGTGAAATCAACAATGGACTTCACTGAGCCAAGTAATTAAAAAAAAAATATTTGGGAGCTCCCCGACGTAACGGCCAGGTCGACTGCAGGCTGCCTCCCCATTTTCACATAACATGTCAGGTATAAATACCGCGTGACATATTTTCCCGTGTGACCTGGTAATGCTTCTATGGTATGTGGGCCCGCACTGTGCTAACACCCCATCCCACCTCCTCCCCACGTCTCCCTACCATCTACCATGCCCCCTCCCCCTTGTCCCCCCCCCCCCCTCCCCTCTCCACCCCGTCACACAAGTCCTGAGGCGCGACCCAAGCACCACTCCACCTATTATCGCCCTTCCCCGCCATATACACTGGAGGCATTCGACTGGGCCCTTTCTATCCACAAGATTTACGGATGGATCGGATGGAGCCACAACACATATCCGAATCATACATATTATAAACCCACTTCCGATCCCAGTCAAATAGGAATTTGTAAGGAAATATTTTGATATTCGCATAGAGAGGCCCAGTCGAATGCCCCCATACACCCTAAATCCACACACACATACACACCAGTACATGCATAAATACACACACATACGTACACACACATAGATAATACCTCCGCATATGTACATTCATAATGGACACACAGGTATATAATCCATGCATGTTTAACCATACGCCTTTACCGCCCTCGCCTAAGGCGAGCCTACGTGTTAATATAATTAATTGTTTCCATGTGAATTTCCTTGGACCAGCCGCCGCCGTTGTAGCCTTACCTCCCGCCTGCGCTTAGTTCGTCGTCGGTGTCCGCCCCATACGGCAGGCGCCAGCCAGAGTATCGTCTAAATACTAGATTTGCCATCGTGTATTTAGTGTATTTATATTAGGTTATGTCAACTACTGGCTGCCCCCTTCGTCGTTGGAGATATTATGAATGTTACTAACTGAATCCAAATATGCGCAGTCCAGCACGAGTTGCTGCCGCTGTCTCTACTATTTAGTTTACATTATATGTCGTGGTTCTAGCCTGAAAGTAACACTACGTTAATTCTGTGAAGGCGTCAGTTATTAGAGTCCCGCAGAAGGCCGACTTAGGCTTAAGGCCTCTCAGTTCATAGAAAGCAATCGAATATCAAGGTTCCATAGTGGTTAATCTACAATAAGACTGGAGGATAGTAAAGAATGCAAGGAACGTCCTGATTCACCTCCACAAGAGCTCACGGTTTATTCTTAACCAAAGACTAACATTGAAATATATGTAGTTTACTATTAATAACTGTCTCCCGTTCCCTCCCGTGTGGTTTTGATAATTTAGTTTAGAATTTTGACCCTAAAAAGCCTAAATATCGGTGGAAAACGATGGAGCATGCAAAAACATGTCCGCCGGGTCTGGCCCCGAACGCCCGACTCCCCATCATTGCTTAGCTAGTCGCTAAGCAACGCTTTCCCACCGAGAACCCTCGCGTGCACAAGTGTTTGCAATTTGCGCGCTCGCAAATTGCGCGCGCGCAAATTGCTCAAGGCGAGTAGACACGCCCACTTCACTTGTTTCCCCTTTCAACCCATACACTATTATATCATACATATATTTATATATATACATCATACATTTATATATTTAAATGTGGCTATAATATTTATATAGAAATGTGGGCACATAATAAATATGTACAGCAAAACGTCTTTAAATCGACCGACCTTGGGACCGACTTTAAGTGGTCGATTTAGGGAGGTGGTCGGTTTAGCGAGTTAGAATATGGTTACAATGGTATTGTTGGGACCCAAATAAAGCGATCGATATAGGGGAGTGGTCGATCTCTGGAGGTGGCCGGTTAGGGAAGTTTTTTTACTGTATATACATATTATAGATACGAAACCGGTCTTCCCACACAGTCACATTGTGTTAATAGTAATACTGTTGCCAGGATGTCAAACCCCAACAAACAAACTAATAAGTAATACTGATAAGGCCGTGCGTATATCTATGTATACATATACACACATACATGCATACACACACTTACACATATACACATACATACATGCATACAGTTATACATATATAAGGGTGTATCAACTGAGATTTGTTAATGCAAAATTTTAAAATAATTTAGTGCTAGTTTCAGCTCATCTCAGCTCTTGTTTGAAACATAGAATACCAACGAAAAAAATATATATAATACATTAATATATTAATCTTTTATCTAGCATTGCATTTACATCAATATAATCAGCACATCTTATGCCATGTGCATTTAGATTTAGTCAAATATGGGCACTCAGGCTAGGAGGCATTTTACAATTTAGAACAAGAATTAATAATGGTGATGTGGATATCAGCCTTAAAGTGACTGATTGTTTTGTGTGGAATTGTATGTTTCTTAGCTCAAAATGTTTATACACATGGATACACACCGCATAGTGGTAATACACACGGATACACACCTCATAGTGGTAATACACATGGATACACACCTCACAGTGGTAATACACACATATACACACCTCATAGTGGTAATACACATGGATACACACCTCATATTGGAAATACACACGGATACACACCTCATAGAAGTAATAAACATGGATACACACCTCACAGTGGTAATACACACGAATACACACCTCACAGTGGTAATACACACGGTTACACATGGCGAGACACATGTACACCTCTTAGTGGTAATACACATTAATAGTACTACTAAAGTACTAACTCTCACCCACAGACACCAACATAACACTAACGAGGAGGCGGTTGGTGTAACTTGCAATTTGTATTCGAAGAACAAATAAATTTTAAACCAAAATTGCACGATAAGGCAACACCCTGTCCACCCCCACCCCCACACCCCATTCACACAGCACACCCCATTCACACACCCACACCCCATTCACACACCCACACCCCATTCACACACCCACACCCCATTCACACACCCACACCCCATTCACACACCCACACCCCATTCACACAGGCACCCCCCTCCCCCCTACCCCGCACCCAACACGCACATAGCAGACGGAATTCTTGTCTCCAAGCAGAATGCAGACGATGTGTGGTGGGCGAGGCAGCAGACACCAAACATCCGCTGGAAGCTGGGCTTTCTTGTCTGAAAGTGGGTTGGCCGTCGTTGTTGGTTTGTGGCATCTCAGTCTGAGACTGTTGACCGCTTTTACTAGTTGCTTATCGATTCTCCAGTTACCCCCCCCCCCTCCCAACCGCCACCCCTGACACACACACTTTCAACTCCTCCACCTCATTGATATTCTTAAAGTTGCATAGTCTGATGGTTTTGGGTTTTGGTAATTTTTCTGAGCTAAATATATTAAAGTGATTGTTATAATCTACCTTATTTCAGGTTAAAATAACTTTGATTTTAAATGGATAAGTTTTGAGATTTTTTCAATTCAATCATGTAAACTTAGTTTTGGCAAGCATGCCAAAACTCTGACCCCATAGGTTTCAACAGTAACAGGTTCTATCAAACTGTCTCAGTGTTCCCTTCTATGTGGCAATACATGCTTAATATGTGCATCAATATCTAACTTCTAAGTTAGATATGTAGAGTAAAATCTATATAATTATTTTGGTTTTGAAAATTTGATGCGTCATCGGACTATGGAGCTTTAAGCAGAGATTCCATTATAATCCATATGCATTTAGTTTGAAGTAAATTTGCTTTAAAATGACCTTACGCCAAGATTCCATTATAATCCATATTAATTTAGTTTGAAGTAACTTCGCTTTAAAATGACCGTAAGCTGAGATTCCATTATAATCCACATTAATTTAGTTTCAAGTAACTTTGCTTAAAAATGACCTGAAACCGAGATTCCATTATAATACATATTAATTTAGTTTGAAGTAACTTCGCTTTAAAATGACCGTAAGCGGAGATTCCATTATAATACATATTAATTTAGTTTGAAATAACTTCGCTTTAAAATGACCGTAAGCCAAGATTTCATTATAATCCATATTAATTTAGTTTGAAGTAACTTTGCTTAAAAATGTACTTAAGCCAAGATTCCATTATAATCCATATTAATTTAGTTTCAAGTAACTTCGCTTTAAAATGACCGTAAGTGGAGATTCCATTATACTCCATATTAATTTAGTGAAGCCGAGATTCCATTATAATCCACATTAATTCAGTTTCAAGTAACTTTGCTTTAAAATGACCTTAAGCTGAGATTCCATTATAATCCATATTAATTTAGTTTGAAGTAACTTTGCTTTAAAATGACCATAAGCTGAGATTCCATTATAATCCACATTAATTTAGTTTGAAATAACTTCGCTTTAAAATGACCGTAAGCCAAGATTTCATTATAATCCATATTAATTTAGTTTGAAGTAACTGCTTAAAAATGACCTTAAGCCGAGATTCCCTTATAATCCATATTAATTTAGTGAAGCCGAGATTCCATTATAATCCATATTAATTTAGTTTAAAGTAACTTTGCTTTAAAATGACCTTAAGCCGAGATTCCATTATAATCCACATTAATTTAGTTTGAAGTAACTTTGCTTTAAAATGACCTTAAGCCGAGATTCCATTATAATCCACATTAATTTAGTTTGAAGTAACTTTGCTTTAAAATTACCTTAAACCGAGATTCCGTTAAAGTTACATGCTCCGATGGTTTTGGAATTTCTGGTCATTTTCTGTTAGGTTGATAGGAATAATCTACTATGCCATGACGTCACAGGGGGTGTTCCAATTTAGAATGGCTCGAGTGAAACTTTACCCCCCGAGAGCACACATACGGTGAATGAATTGGTATTTATTTATTTATTTAGAGTCCTAGCAACATATGAAGTCATATCTGGCTATGCATAAGTTCGGAGCTGGAGATAGGGTATGAAGAGGGGCCCACCTGCAGAGAGTTGTTGTGCAGAAGCTGCCGCCTGGTGGAGCCACCTCAGTTCTCACCAATCCACCGGTCCATCAAATCTACCAGTTACACCAGTCGACCATTCTACCAGTCCAATCAGTCCACCAGATCCACCAGTCCCCAGTCCCACCAGGACACCAGTCCCTAGTCCACTGGCCCCACCAGTCCACAATTCTACCAGTCCAATCAGTCCACCAGGCCAACCAGTGCCCAGTTCCACCAGGACCCCAGATCCACCAGTGCGCAGTCTCACCAGGACACCAGTCCCACCAGTTCCCAGTCCCACCAGTCCACTCGTCAATCGGCTACATGATTCTGACGCCATCACTCACGGGTTCAACATGGTAGCGTCAAAGACCCTATAATACTAAGACGGCTCACTCCCTATCTCTCCAATGGTAATGTAAATTTTGCAGTGCCACCTTGTGGTAGGTTTGATTAGCCGGCTGCTGGTTGGTGTTTCACATGTAAACACATACAATTATATTATGCATGAGATAGGTAAGTATGAATACACATCAATATGAAATTGCTCTGAACAAATACCCATCATCATCAGCATCATCATCAGTATCGCCATCATCACATATCTTTCACATTCATATATACATTTATACATATAATATAGCACATGTTTAACCAAGAGAACAGCCATCGCACCAAGTGGTGGGTTTGATCATTTTGATTACACAGTGCAGGCTGAGAGAGCCATCTTAGTATTATAGGGTCTTTGGTAGCGGTCTATTAAAAACGCACACAAACCCAGTTGTATCTACATACCGTGGTACTGTCATCAGCGGACCACTGCCTTGTACAAACAGTTGTTCAGTGTACAAACTGTCTTTGTTTAATTTGACGCTCGATCTGATAAGACACCTTGCTATATCAGGACAACACTGATCTGGATGCAGAGTTGTCCGTTGAAGACAGGTGCTGCTGTATACATTGTGTTTCATGTACTACTGTAGTACTGATGACAGGACAACTGCTATATCAGGACAACACTGGTCTGGATGCAGAGTTGTCCGTTGAAGACAGGTGGTGCTGTATACATTGTGTTTCAAGTACTACTGTAGTACTCATGACAGGGCACCTGTTATATCAGGACAACATTGGTCTGGATGCAGAGTTGTCCGTTGAAGACAGGTGGTGCTGCACACATAGTGTTTCAAGTACTACTGTAGTACTCATGACAGGGCACCTGTTATATCAGGACAACATTGGTCTGGATGCAGAATTGTCCGTTGAAGACAGGTGCTACTATATACATTGTGTTTCAAGTACTACTGTAGTACTGATGACAGGACACCTGCTATATCAGGACAACACTGGTCTGGATGCAGAGTTGTCCGTTGAAGACAGGTCCTGATATGACCTTATGTGTTGCTAGAAAGTAGAACCCCAACCACCCATTCACATACTCCCTCCTGTGCCCCGTGTTACTAATCATTCAGACCAACTAGTCCGCAAATATAAGAAGTCACGTGAGCGTGTTCTGTCACACAAATTAAGGAAGCTCACACCACTGCTTTTCTTATTCTTTCTCTGCATCTTCTTTTTGTTCATTATTTTTGTCTTCATTATTCTCTTGCTCTCTTTTTTAGAGCACTCACTCCCAAAAGCCGAAAGTTTGTAAACCCGTTTTTTTTCCATCGTCGAATTACTTGTAAAACATTGCACCGCTAGATTAAATTCTGGTCGGCGATTTGTTGGACATGCGCGCCCTACGCACGATCTACTCGCTGGGCCTTGTTGCTTCCCACGGGTGGGATGGATGGAGCATGGCTGTAGTTTGCTTGTTTGTTTGTTAGGGTTTTACGTCCTAGCAACAGATATGGGCATATCAGGATGAGTCCTGACTTGTAACAGTGCGCACTGATTGCAACTTTCAAATGCTGCCTCACTGGGAGCTTGGACCAACTCGGCGCCTTAACCTGATAGCCCACTCAGTCACATTATCCTGATACAGTACAACCCCGTTAAACCAAGCTCGGTTAAACCAAACGATTGGTTAATCTAAACTTTTTTCGGCAGCCCAGAAAAATACTACCATTTATCATATAAAAAAGTTGGTTAAACCAAAGTTGGTTAATCCAAACTATCGGTTAATCCAAACGAAATTGTCGGTCCTAGGCCACTTCCGGTATGGTTAAACCAAACTTGTATTTGGTTATATGGTCATCTGAGACCCCACCGCCTCTTTCATGTGGTTATATGGTCATCTGAGACCCCACCGCCTCTTATACCATGCTTGTTTGGATAAGCACAAAACCTTCATGGGGGTGCTTATGCAATTAGCCGCTTATGCAATCAGCTGCAATGGTCCTCTTACATCTGCATACCGAGGCATAGTCTTGAGTTTTTTATGTGTTACATGTGCACTATATACTTAGTAATTCATAATGCACCCATGTTTTTGCCAAAGCCAAATCAAAGTCGAAGCCAAAGCTCGGTTATACCAATGATCGGTTAATCCAAACAAACTTCTAGGGTCCCTTCAAGTTTGGTTTAATGGGGTTGTACTGTACTGAGCTAACCAATCCTTGCCCAATCCTATTAATCCTGAGTGTCTAGTCAGGGTAGGAGGTGACAAGCATAAACTTTTGTAAGTCATTCATTTAACTCAGTTGGGGTTCAAAATTCGCGGAAATCCGCGAAATCGCGGATATCTTTCATCCCTGATTTCATTATACATTATTGGTCTAGAAAGAAATATTTGCTTGTGAGGTAATACTGCCATAATCACTTCTTAATACTGCCATAATCACTTCTTAAATACCTTTATAGTGTTGATAATATATTCTCTATGATGACACCCATTGTTGACCTCCACAGTCCACAAACTGATATCTGACTGATAACACCAATGTCTGACTGATAAAAACTGATATCTGACTGATAAAACTGATATTTGACTGATAACAATTGATATCTGGCTGATAAAAACCGATATCGGACTAATACAAACTGATATCTGACTGATAACACCAATGTCTGACTGATAAAAACTGATATCTGACTGATAAAAACTGATATCTGACTGATAAAACTGATATCTGACTGATAACAACTGATATCTGACTGATAAAAACCGATATCTGACTGATAAAACCGATATCGGACTGATAAAACCTGACATCGAACTGATACAACCGATATCAACTGATAAAACCGATATCGGACTGAAAAAACCCTGACATCGGACATGTCTTGCATGAAATATATTTGAATTTCATCTCCTACTGATCAACATTGCTACGGTTTGAAAGTGTCTAGTCATTTAGTTAATGTGTACTATTACCCTAATGTTTGGGTTTGAAGTCCAGAAGCCCTTGAGCCTCAAACCCGATATCCAGACATATCTCCTTATCCTAGCTTGCCTATCACGTCATATTGGTAATCCTGCTCCTGCAATGTCATATTGGTAATTCTGCTCCTGCAATGTCATATTGGTAATCCTGCTCCTTTATATTGCAGTGTCTCACGGTGACGTCACACAACGTGAAAACTACATGCACGCGCACCAAAACGAGGCTAGACATGACCACACTTCTTCAAGGTCACACGGGCTCTTGCACCAAGGTCAGCCACAGCTGATCACGGCTGGGACACCGCAAACAGGAACAACTGTCACAAGATTTCCACTCTGGAGAGAAGTAACTGTCAGACTGTCAAGCTTCGTCGCACTACTGACTTAAAAGTGTTGCCGTCACATTTCGCTCAAAAAGCGAATGGTTGACTAAATTCCATTCCAACAATTCCATGAAAGAAATAGATAGGTTTACTGCGCTCAGCTGTCAGTAGTTCCTGACAGCATTACACTGCTGACAGCAGCAGTCCCTGACAGCATCACACTGCTGACAGCAGCAGTCCCTGGCAGCAGCACACTGCTGATAGCAACAGCCCTTGACAGCAACACACTGCTGACAGCAACACTTCTTGACGCTAGTGACAGCAACCATTTCTGATAGCACCAGTTTCTGACAGGAAATTCACTGTGAGACTTAGACCTCCCTTGTTCATGTGTAAGTAGGTCAAAGTGACGTGACAGTCAGTGCAGCCCCAAATTGAATCAGTCAGCATATGTTAATAAAACCCTGACAACTACAGCTTTTAAGGCTTATGAAATCAGAAGTACCTACGACAATCTAAATCAGCCGTTAATAGATCTGTGTGTTATTATTATTATAGAACACTGCAGAAAACAACAACGGTTTTTGAGACCTTTGATTCCAGCAAAATTGACAATGCCGATCGGGACAACAGCGACGGCGGCTGCCGCCACCAGTGTGACGTCACCAGCGCCATCACCCGTGAGCATGGGCGTTGGTGTGGGTGGGGCAGTGACCTCACCATCAGCGTCATCATCACCAGCGGCATCATCACCACCACCAACGTCAAAATCAACATCATCCTGCCACCACCAGCACCAGCAGCACCGTAACAACCACCACCACCACATTCACCAACACCACCACAAACACCACCACCAGCAGCGGCACCAGGGTGACCAGCGCCACCTGGCGGAGGCGGTCGAGGCGGGTGACGCGCTAGAGGTGGGGCGGGTACTGGAGGCGAGTGGGGCGCGGGTTGACCTAAATGTGTATGACCAGGAGGGGCAGACAGCGCTGCACCGCGTCTGCATGGAGGGCAACCTGGAGGTTGTGAAGCTGCTTGTGAAGTTTGGGGCAGACGTGGGCCTAGCAAACCGTGATGGGTGGAGCGCGCTGCACCTGGCAGCCTATGGGGGCCACCAGCACGTGACGCTGTACCTCATTAGTGCCTTCAACAGGTAGCCTGCCATGCGCAGTCAAGTAGGTCAAAGTCAAGTGTCAGTTAGTCCAGCTCCAAATTGAATCAGTCAATACACATCAATAAAAACCCTGACAACTACAGCTTTTAAGGCCTGTGAAATCAGAAGTACCTACTACAACCTAAACCAGCCTTTAATACAACCAGCTGTATGAAATTATAGAACACAGCAGCAACAAACTATAACAGTTTGTTGAGGCTTTTGGTTCCAGCAACATTGACAAATGCTGATTGGGATGACGGCGACGGTGACATCACCAGTGAACATGGGCATAGGCAGTGTCGTGACGTCATAATCACCATCATGATCACTGCCACCACCATCGTCATCATCACCATCAACATCATCATCCTGCCACCACCGGCACAAGCACAAGCGCCACCACCAGCACAAGCACAAGCACCAGCACCACCACAATAACAACCACCATGACCACATTCACCACTATCTCCATCACCACCAGCAGCGCCACCAAGGTGACCAGCGCGGGTTGACGTGAACGTGTATGACCAGGAGGGGCAGACGGCACTGCACCGCGTCTGCATGGAGGGCAACCTGGAGGTGGTGAAGCTGCTGGTTAAGTTCGGGGCCGACGTGCGCCTAGTGAACTGTGATGGGTGGAGCGCGCTGCACCTGGCAGCCTACGGGGGGCACCGGCATGTGACGCTGTAACTCGTCAGCGTCTTCAACAGGTAGCCCGCCATGCATAATCAGTGTGGCGCTTCTTAGTTGGTTGTAATTTTGGGGATGGTCTTTGTTGTATCTGTGTGCATATATATTCTCTGGCTAGAGGAAATGAGCCCTCTAAAACAAAATTTCAGCAGTACGGTGAGTGAGAGTAATGGCCGCTGAGGAGTGGACAAGAAGGTGGCACCACGCTGGGAGGTGAGGTCATATCCGTAGATGACCTAATAAATACAGGTAACCAGTCGATGATGTAGCGGCTGGGGAGTAGATGGGATCTTCCGGCTTATTATACTTATATAGTGGCTTATACAGCATATATTTATCTATGTATATATGTCATTTTTATACATATATTTATATATGTATATATATGTGATATATATATAGTATATAAGATATATAATATACATAACACAAATATACTTTACATGCATAACAAGAATTAAATCAGTTTTGTTTTTCCACAGAAACCAACACACCCTGTATAATCCATTCTATTTGACAGAGAACAACAGAAATGGATTTATCAGTTTTTTGCCTGAAACTTTTCTATGCATACATGTTTGTGTGTATAATTACATATTTAAGGGTATTGTTTCCCCATATATATATGTGCTGAATGCGATTATAAATTTGCAGAAGTTCCGAAATATATGTACAGAACAACCCCGTTAAACCAAGCTCGGTTAAACCAAACGATCGGTTAATCCACACTTTTTTCGGCACCCTGCAAAATACTAACATTTATCATATAAAAAAGTTGGTTAAACCAAAGTCGGTTAATCCAAATTATCGGTTAATCCAAACAAAATTGTCGGACCCCAGGCCACTCTGGTATGGTTAAACCAAACTTTCATGTGGTTATAAGGGTCATCTGAGACCCCACAGACTTTTTTATATGATAAATGGTAGTATTTTGCTGGGTCGCCGAAAAAAAGTTTGGATTAACTGATTGTTTGGTTTAACCGAGTAATACTGTATATACATAAAAAACAATAATCAAAGTATCCACATACATTGTATATTACATGTGCAATACATGCTTATTCAAAGTCAAAGTCAAAGCCAAAGCTCAGTTAAACCAATGATCGGTTAATCCAAACAAATTTCTAGGGTGCCTTCAAGTTTGGTTTAACTAGGTTATACTGTATATATTCTACACTATTCCTGATGCCGCTAGTGGCGCCCCCAAACCGGCGCTCAACCTCACTACAACCTTCCTACTATTTAGACACGCATGCATGTGTGCATATATGGGTCGTTCTCAGAAACTGTGTACCACTTGAGGTAGTTTACTTGAAATGCATATTTCAAAGGAACCCATTATTGTGGGAGATATTTTAGATCAAAAGTAAATGTTAATATTGTGTATTATGTATCTTATTGGGATGGATGTAGCTAAATAAATAGAAAATTACATCACTAATTTGTGACATTGTCAACAGCATTGAAAGTAAAGTGTCACAAACTTAATCAAAACCTCTGAACAACAACTCATTTCACTTCAAATGGTCATATACAATGTCTTCATCAAGTTGAAAACATTTATTTCTTTAAAAACTTGTTTTTTGTTTAAATAGTTGACCTTTTCTTGAGTCATTAACATCGTAACATTCATTTCCACTTGCAAGTACTATCAAACTCTGCATCAAACACTGAGTACAGATACAGTACAGGAACTATTTTCACCATTTCACACTCTATGATTGGACCCAGTTATGGTATAGTAAAAGATCAATCCTGAAATTGCCCCTAAACATTAAAATTTGAGCCAAACATTTGTGTAAAATTGTTGATTCCACTTGGACTGTTACCATGCTAATATTTTTCTTCTTTTCTCTTTAATCATCACAAATAAGACAAAACCATAACAATGTGGTTTTAAATTATTATTACTACTGTTTATAAAGCAAGTGGCATGTGAAATGTCATAAAAATGTCAAGCTTTGTATGGAAAATATTTGATTTTGGAGTCAGATTGGTTTCCATGCTATACTGTTATTTATTGGGTGTGAGCATCATTTGACCTACTTAAAAATGTCAGAATATGTTTATTTTCAATTATTCAGATGCAAAAGGACATACACTTTCAGGTAGCTTGTATATATAGACTTTGACAGTATTTTGATTTTGTGGTACTGATGTCACAGTATTGGTACACAACTTCTTAGAACGACCCATATGTATTTGAGCATATATTCATACTTATTTTGTATACAGATAAATATATAATGTATAGCCATGTATATAATATATCTTTACATTATTTGTTTCCATAAACATGTATGTTGATGTATTATATATGAATATGCATATGTATATATAGATATAGTTATATATGTACACATGTATTAGATATATGAATGTACAGTAACACCTCTATAGATCGACATACCTTGGGACCGATTTTAAGTGGTCCATTTAGGGAGTTGGTCGGATTAGGGAGTTAGAATATGGTTAATATGGTATTGTTAGGAGCCAAATAAAGCGATCGATATAGTGGAGTGGTCGATCTGTGGAGCTGGTCGGTTAGGGAGGTTTTACTGTATATGAATGCGTATATGTATGAATCTGTACATAGACACACTATTCATACATATGTATATGAGCCTGTCTCAAAAGGTGATAACTCTTTTCTTTTTTCCCCCCATTGTAACGATTGACACAAAACAGCACAGAAACGGTTACACTGAAAAAACAAGGACATTTGCTTCAAATCAATATGTATTCTATTGGGATTCTGAAACACCATGTAAAAAACAAATCAGTTTATCCTGAGCAAATGCATAGGCAGATAGTATGTTAATCGTTACAATGTACAAAGTTTTGTCCCATATTGCTTAGCACCTTTTGAGACCGTCTCATATACGCATAACTACATATATTTGTATATATGTATGCATGTATTAATGTGTATTTGTGTAACTCCAGTGTTATCACAACTGCTTTGTACAGAGTATATATGTATATATATATGTACATATGTATAGAGGCACACATACATGGAATACATGTGTGCATAAATATGTATTTGTGTAATGCAAGTTTATTCACAACTACGTTGTACATATAATGAGTCAGCCTCACGAAAACGGGACAATCGGTGGTCAAGTGAAGATGTCGGCATCGCAATTCTTAAAAGCATAGTGCATTTCTTTGTTTTATATTAAATTATCCTAGAAACAAATCAGGTTGTTGTATTTTCTTGACCTTTACATTCAGGATAAATTTAAAGACTTTCCAACACCTCTGTCAATGCTAAATTATAATTATACCGATCGACGCCGACATCCAATGATCGACGCTGACAACTTTAACAGATGTCGGCGTCGCAATTCTCAAAGTCTTGTGCATTTCTTTGTTTTATATTAAATTATCCTAGAAACAAATCAGGTTGTTGTATTTTCTTGACCTTTAAATTCAGGATAAATTTAAAGACTTTCCAACACCTCTGTCAATGCTAAATTATAATTATACCGATCGACGCCGACATCCATGCTCAACGCCGACAACTTCCACCAATTGGCTTCTTTGCGTGATTCTGACCCATATATGGGTCACTCTCCTGAAAACTGGTCAGCATGAGATGGGATTTTAAAACATCAATAAAAACCTTCCTACTTATTTATTTCCTTATACTTTTCATATTCATGTTCAGATTTGATGAAAGAAATAAGGAATAAAATAAAACTGTGTGCAACTTTGTCTTTTTAGTTATGAACGTTTTTGTACCAAAAAACCCCATTTTACAGTCAGCCATTTGTAACATGACATATGGGACGTGGTTGAATCCTTATTAACATCTTGTATTGCATTGATATATCAAACAAAACATTCCCAAATCAAAGAGGAAGTATGTATTAACATGTATGCATGCTTAAATTAAAAAAAAATATGTAATGTCTTCAGAAATAACATTACAAATTTCCGTCACACGTGTAACCGTGGTGTCTGGATGCCACACAAATATTGTACACTAATTATTCAGTGAATAAATCATGGCTGGGAATTACTTTTTTTTATCAATATAAGCACTGGATATTTCTGTATATTATGCCACGATTAATATGCTTCTAAGTATGATATCATTTAATTCTGATTAGATATTTATTAAGCAGACTGTGTGGTGTCCTAAACATGTGTTACACGTGTGACGCACATGTTATACTGCCATAAGAGATATCTTATTCATGGACTACACCTTTATTTTTTATCTCATCAATTTATATTTTACATAGATGTAAAGAGATTTCCAGCTTTCATTTGCAACCAAAAAATGTAAAAAATTTAAATATTAAATTTTAACTCTCCATGTGACACTTCTGGCCAGTTTTCAGGAGAGTGACCCATATATACTTGTATATAGGACTATGTATATTTCACAATACTTGTACACACTGTAGACACAGGAAATATCAGTCCTACTGATTGTGAGTACATTAGGGAATTATTTTGTTGTTGATCTACCTAATTGTTACATAGCACACATAGGCTATATTTTGACGCGCCTAACGATTATATAAAAAAAAATGTGTGCGATTTAATTTTAAAGTAATATTTGAAAGTTGCCTGTGTACTCTTTAGGGTTCATATTGATTGCATGGCAACATTTGGATTTCTTTTCGGGGGTTTTGCGTCCTGGCAAGATCTAAGGACTCTTTCACACGAGGCTTCATGCTTGACTTGGGGGGTGGTTTGTAACCTTACAACAGTTACTGGTTGCAGAACTGAAACATTTATAGAGAGGCTCCGATAAATCGGCCCAATCTTTGCTTGAAGATTAATCTTCAGTAGGGATGGTTGTAGAAGCTGGGGACATCTTTACAACATTGTAACGGCGAAGCGTTGAAGCGGCACCAAATCTCTTGATGGGTGCAGCAGTGGTTCCAGCAACGAGAACAAAGTGAGAGAAAACGTAAAGGTACAGGGCCCACCCAAGCACACAACTCCCCTGGTCATGGGGAGAAGTATGCCTGGAAGAAATAGAAAGGGTAGAGTCTAGGAAAGAGAAATGAGAGTCGAGTCAAAGGACCATGTCTATTTGCTCTATGGTGACCAACCAGTGAGCCATAGACACGGACAGAGTAAGAGAAGAAAGTGAAATGCCGGCGGGCTCCCCCTCCTGGGACTCTTTTCAGACATGTCATGGAGGAGCAAGGCCAGCGG
Organism: Branchipolynoe longqiensis; assembly: GCA_030323885.1. NCBI lineage: Eukaryota > Metazoa > Annelida > Polychaeta > Phyllodocida > Polynoidae > Branchipolynoe > Branchipolynoe longqiensis. The sequence goes on from CM059201.1 coordinate 14,335,582, forward strand.
AGAGGTGATAGAGAGAGGTGTGGACGAAGTGCGGTCCGGTTAGCAAGTGTCTGTCTGAGGTTTCATGTTCTTAAATATTATATAATTACATCGTTCGAATTCTTTGATGTTACTAATAATTATATCATTACATTATCGTATTTCATTAATAAATACCTTTTGATGTTATATAAATAGATTAGGGGGTTTATTTCATGAATAAGCTTTGATGTTCACATTGTTCGTATAAGTGCAATATTGATGGCATATAATATAACATAATAATTAATATGGGTGCTCTTCTATGGCACTCTTTTATAATCTTGATGATTATAAATGTACTGTGGAATTTCTTTCACGGGTATTAGTCACTGTTTGTACTAATAGTTCTATAAATACACTGGTATTTCTTGAATAGGTACATTTTGCGAATCCTACAAATCACCTATGTAGATCAATGGGTTTAAAAAATAGACACTTCTTCATTATCTTAATAAATCTGTAAAATACTTATATTGGTACATTTCTTTTCACTTGCTCGGCCAATTATTTGAATTAATGATCTAGGTACTTAAGTGACATGAATCATAATATAATATATTAATACAATACAGTAAAACCTCTCTAAATCGACCGACCTTGGGACCGACTTTAAGTGAATATCCTTACTGTATACTAATAATAATATCAGATTATAACTTTCCAAGAATATATAAATATCAGAATATATCAATATCATATGTGATATTATATTATGATCATATTACTTAACTGTGAAGGAATTGGTGTTAAGTGTTAATCCATTATCTCTCTCTATATATATAAGAGGTAGCCAAGATGTACCGTGACCTCCAAAGCAAGAATCACGTGTGACGTCACTACTATAGGGCTGTGGACATGGGTTGCTTGGTGCACATTGAACTGTACAAGAGCTATTATATTTTTTTGTTGAAGATTTATTTATACTGCCTATCATGGATAAGCCTGAATAGGCTCGTTTTCACCATTAGACAGTTTGTCGATAGAAAGCCTGAGCCTACACTTTTACCGACCCAAGGGATTTTGAACGTCCCACACCACATAGACATGGTATGAGAGAAACTGGCCTTTGATGATGCTGTAAGTTATACACAGCAGTGGAAATCCAAATTGGCAGAGATGGGGGCACGGGGAATCGAACCGCCGATCCTCAGATTAGGAGTCTGACCTAGAAAAAAGTCAGACACTCTAACCACTCCGCCACAGAGAACACCACTATTGTGATGTGAACAATTATGTAATAAACACAGTTAGGTAAGTAGATAATACCACGTGTGGGTATATATGTAATGTCCTCCACTATGTAGTAACATAATATCTGAAAGTCTCAGATTGAGTAAATATGTATATATGAGTCAGCCTCATGAAAATGAGCCAATCGGTAGTCAATTGAAGATGTTGGCATTGCAATTCTTAAAAGTGTAGTGCATTTCTTTGTTTCATATTAAATTATCCTAGAAACAAATAAGGGTGTTGTATTTTCTCGACCTTTACATTCAGGATAAATTTAAGAACTTTCCAACACCTGTCAATGCTAAATTATAATTATACCTATCGACGCCGACATACAATGATCGATGCCGACAACTTCCTCCAATTGGCCCATTTTCGTGAGGCTGACCCATATATATATAATTACCTCGGCCCCTAGCCTCCTGAATACTGATAGTCCAGGGAGGGTGACCCATTTCTGGAACCATCAACACTTGTGGGAGGCTGCGCAGAGCGAGCAAAAATTCCAGTGCTTGAATGACAATGGGAGAGCCCGTAGTACAGGAGGAGGCCGAAGGTGGCGCCACCAGTAGCAGCAAGTAGATATAGGAGGTGAATACATCGAGGACCATGGTTGGTAGGTAATGAATAGAAGAAGAAGAATAATAGTAATAATAATAATTCCCTTCCGCGCCTTTATACTCGCATAATGCTTATACATCACATATATGTTCTGAATAAGCATTATACGAGTATAATTGATCCAAACCTCCCCCCCCCCCTCAGCTCCTCCTATTGTCCGCCCTCGGTAATCTACTGCTGGGTTCTTTATATCATTTTTCATCAACTACAGTAAACACTCTCTAAATCGACCGACCATTGGACTAACTTTAAATGGTCCTTTTAGGGAGGTGGTCGGTTTAAGGAGTTTACAAAAATCATTACAATGGCATTGTATGGGCGTTCCTTTGGGACCCGAATAAAGCGATCGATATAGGGGAGTGGTCGATCTGTGGAGGTGGTCGGTTAGAGAGGTTTTACTGTACCTTGCTCTGACAACCTTTTTTTTCGTGAAGATTTATACAGCCTATCATGGATAAGTCTGAATAGGCTTGTTTTCACCATTAGACAGTTTGTCGATAGAAAGCCCGAGCCTACACTTTTATCGACCCAAGGGATTTTTAACCTCCCACACCACATAGACATGGTATGAGAGCAACTGGCCTTTGATGACGCTGTAAGTTATACACAGCGGTCAGGCCCGCTTATGGCGCCACCTGTCTGTGTACGTGCTCGGCAGTCAGACCACGTATTGTCAATGACTGAAATAATATATATTATACATATATAACTTTATACGTCTTTTTCATTGAATTATATTTTTTAAATGTCATTTCCTGAGTAGGATGTGTACTTAGACTGACATCACCGTGATGCATATGACATAATATTAATACCCCGTTGCCATGACAACCTGTATATAGTGTCATTGATATACCTGCTTGAAAGAAACCACCATTACATATATAATCCTAAAAATATATGCAATTGATGACGTAGGGAATTTAATTAAAAACCGCATTATAACGTGAAGTAGCTGTCCAGTTAATTTTATATAGGGCCGTAGGGTAATTATATATTGGAAATTACCTTCAGTGGATAATTATCTATATACAAAATTACTTGCAGTGGTCTTAAAGTTGCATAGTCCGATGGTTTTGAATTTCTCTAATTTTTCTGAGATAAATATATTAGATGGATCACTAGTATCTACTTTACATTAGTTCAAAGTTACTTTTATTTTAAATGGTAAACTTTTGAGTGCAAACATGTAAAATTAGTTTTGGCAAGCTTGCCAAAACTCTGACACCATAGACTTCTACAGAATTGCCTTCTATGCAGAAATAAATGGTTAATAAGTGCATCAGTATCTAAGTTAGATTTGTAAAATCAAATCTAGATATTTGGTTTGGTTTTGACAATTTTATATTTCATCGGACTATGCAGCTTAAAAAAAATAAATGATATATATATTTATAGTGTATGCCTATTCCTAGCTGAATTGAACAAAGTATGTGATGTATAAGCATTATGCGAGTATAAACGCACGGAAGGGATTATATGTTTATTTCCTACCCTAATACTGATGGGATGGCTTACTTGATATATGGCCCCCCTTCGACCACATGACCGAGCGGCACGCCTCTATCCTGGACGCTGCACTGTCACTTGCGTCACAAGCAGTGATGGGCAGTTAGTGAGGTGGGCACGCTGTTGGTGGCGCCACCAGTCATAGTAGGAAAGAGTCGGCGAATGAGGCAATATCAAATAGAGGTGGAGTGAGAGAGGGCTTCTGATATTTATACTCATATAATTCTTATGCATTTATCATATACAATATATACACAGACGTGTATGTATGTGTATATATATCCACCTTGGATATATCAATTTGACTGGTTAATTGAGTTATTTATATATAAAATAATTCAATTGCTATTTCGCTTTTTTTCTTTTTTCTTTTTTGTTTGTTTGTACATTAGTTGTTTAAGCAGTGGAAATTTCAGTCGCAGGCGATTGATTGGTCTTCCTCAGTCCACTGCTCCTCGCCCTATCCTAATAATGCCGAGTGCCTGGCTAGGAACTGACAAGTATCAATTTTTAAGTCATTGGGTGACTCGACCAGGACTTGAACCCATGACCCCACGATCTCCCACACGGGAGACGGACACTCTAACTCATTTGGCCATCCCGTCTGGTATTTATTCGTGGAGTTTATATCTTCTGGCAGAAGATGTAACACATAGCCCACTGAGTAATGGGCCTATCCTTTGTTTATACTCCCAGAATTCATTGTAGAGCCTATGTATCATGTGTATATAAAATTGTGCATATAAACTAGATTAACTAAATAATACAAAAGAAGGCAACTAAATAACATACTTAAAGCTGCAAACCGATCAAGCATCACATTTTTTAAACCAAAACAATTATCTAGATTGATTCTACATATCTAATATAGATATTGGTTCACTTATTAAGCCTTTGTTGCCACAGAGAAGGGAACGCCAAGCCAATTCAATAGAATATCTGTTACTGCAGAAGCCTATGGAGTCAGAGGTTTGGCATGCTTGCCAAAACTAATCTCACATCTTTGCACTTCGAATATCTCATAAGTTAGCCATTTAAAATAAAAGTTACTTCAGACTAAAGTACGGTAGATGTTACCGATCAATTTAGTATATTTATCTCAGAAAAATGAGGACTATGCAACCATGGGACTATGCAACTTTAAGTGGAACGGCTTCCTTCAGGCCTGCCTAACCCCACCCTGACCCCACCCACGCTTCCCCATTGGCTTGACTAAAAGTAAAGCCTTTCGGATTACACCCTGAGTTTCAAACGGCCGTCCGTGTATACAAACATCTGGAGGTAACTTAGCTTTCAGCAGACAGTGGGAGTACAAATGTAGCCTATTTATTGCAAAGGCGTCATGTGGTATATGGTGGTAGTGTGTGCGCGTGTGTGTAGGGAGGCAGGGGATGGGGAGGGGCGGGGCTATTCAGTGGGGCGGCCAGGGAGATGGGTAAGTGAAGGCGGGTAGAGATGGGGGTTGACCAGAAATGTGTGTGATGGTGGGGGGCGGGGGGGGGGGGGTCTGTGAGGTATTGCTATGCGGATCGCACTTCGTCCACACCTCTCGCTATCTCCTCTTTGCTGACTTTGCTCCGCCTTGATAATGTCTGAAAAGATTTCCAGGAGGGGGAGCCAGCATTTCACTTTCTACTCTTACTCTGTCCAGGTCTTTGGCTCGCTGGCTGGTCACCATAGAGCAAATAGACATGATCCTTTGACTCAACTCTCCTCATTTCTCTTTCCCGTACTCTACCCTTTTTTCCCTTCTCATGGTCTTACTTCTCTTCCTGATCAAGGGAGGAGTTCTTTGCTTGGGTGGGGCCCTTTACCTTATCATTTTATCTTGCTTTGGTCTTGTTGCTGGAACCACTGGACCCACCTTTACCCGTCCCTTCCTCCTGGACCCTTGCTGTTGTTGACTGGATATGACTGCTCTGCTACCACCGGACAGGAGTGATTTGGGGCCGCCCCAATGATTCACCATTTTGAATGTTGTAAAGACATCCCTAGCTTCTACAACCGTCCCACCTGAAGATTAATCTTTAACCAAAGATTGGACTGATTTATCAGGGCCTTTCTGTATTGCCACAGTTTTGCAGCCGGTAATCGTCGTAAGGTTATGAAACCCCAAAAAGCAACTGACACACACAGAAACCTCCAGCCAAAGTGGGCACACCATGCACAGTTTCTTGCCCGAAAACGCACCCATTTCCCATAAAAATTCCATCCAACCAGAATATTTCAGTCGCGTGTAAAGCAAAAAACCCGGTCCCACACAGGCACACAAACTGATGCCGGGTGCTGAAAGATGGCACAAGGTTGATCATTATAATGTACTTTACTGACCTTTTATTGTTGTAAATAGACTCTTTATAACTTTGGCAAGCATGTAAGAAATCATGACACCATAGCCTTCAGCAATAACAGGTTCTATTAAATTGACTTAGTACACATTTCTGGTATTGCAGGTATTGCAATACCTCAGGGAGATTGACGCCCCTGACCTGCAGAGTTGTAAACCACTGCCTTGTGGTACATGTTCTTGACAGAACCGAAGGCTAAGGGAGCAAACCCTAAACAGAAAACCATGTCACTGTGGCAGCCTTAAGGGCGGTTGATGTATGGAAGTCCCAACATCTCCCGACCAGCCACTGCAGGGACAAATAGTTTTGCGCCTATCTGGACATGTTCATGCCGGTGTGAAACCTTTATTTGCTCCCTGAGAGAGTGCCGCTGGTAACTTGCAAAAGCCAGCAGCACTTCAACACTTTTGCAGGCAGCTTTCATGAAATGTACAGTGCAGTCAAGTAATGAAAGCAGTCTTTGTCGCATCGCGACCGACCGCATGATGATGATGATGAGTACACATTTCTATGTAGCAACATCTACTTAAAGCTGCATAGTCCGATGACAACATCAAATTTTCAAAACCAAAATAATTATCTAAATTGGATTCTACATATCTAACTTCGATACTGATGCACTTATTAAACATGTGTTGCCACACAGATGGGAATAGTGAGGCAAGTGAATAGAACCTGTTACTGCAGAAGGTTATTGTGTCAGAGTTTTGGCAAGCTTGCCAAAATGAATTTAGCATGGTTGCACTTCAAATATCTCAAAAGTTACCCACTTAAAATAAAAGTTACTTCAAGCTAAAGTAAGGTACATTATAACAATCAACCTAATGTATTTATCTCAAAAAATGTCAAAATCTCAAAAACCATTGGTCTATGCAACTTTAATAAGTGCACCAGTATCTGAGTTGGATGTGATTTTGACTTAGTGTACCCCTTTCTATGTAACTTATGCATCTTTAACAACTGTAAAACAAAAATAATTATGAAAAACAAGAAAAACACGCTACATTTTTGTTCTCATATTCGTCAGCAAACTACAGACTAGACGATCATTAGAATTTAAATGGCAGAATAATACTGGATCAAAAGATAAGTGAAGAGTTAGTGTGCCATGTGGCTGTTTGTGAGGTGTGTAGGTGAAGAGTTAGTGTGCCACATGGTTGTGTGTGAGGTGTGTAGGTGAAGAGTTAGTGTGCCACATGGTTGTGTGTGAGGTGGGTAGGTGAAGAGTTAGTGTGCCATGTGGTGTGTGAGGTGGGTAGGTGAAGAGTTAGTGTGCCATGTGGTGTGTGAGGTGGGTAGGTGAAGAGTTAGTGTGCCGTGTGTGAGGTGTGTAGGTGAAGAGTTAGTGTGCCATGTGGTTGTGTGTGAGGTGTGTAGGTGAAGAGTTAGTGTGCCACATGGTTGTGTGTGAGGTGGGTAGGTGAAGAGTTATTGTGCCATGTGGTGTGTGAGGTGTGTAGGTGAAGAGTTAGTGTGCCATGTGGTTGTGTGTGAGGTGTGTAGGTGAAGAGTTAGTGTGCCATGTGGTTGTCTGCGAGGTGGGTAGGTGAAGACTTAAGCCCTGTTCACACACACAAATTTAGGCCGAACTAGATAAGGCGAACTAGATGAGGCGAACTAGGCGTGAAAGTGTGTCGAGTACACACATCCAGTATTTGGGGCGGTTTAATGCGGAAATCGATATCTGCACATGAGCACGTCCATACTAACCAGCGCCAGTTTCGGTTAGTCGACGTCACCACGAGAAAGTGTCGGTTCGACCTAGATATGTATGGACTGAATCGTATTGTTTTAGAATGGTCAAAACTTCTGCTGGGCAGTGAAAACCTAAAAATAAATGATGAACAAAATATCTGTGCACAGCTAGCGGTTTCATAGACCAAATTATATAATATGCGCTTTTGATCGACCGGAAAATCAACAAACTCAGCGCTTGACTGCGCATGCATGTGACGTGCTCAAGTAAACCGCTACCGTCCACACACGCAAGATAGGCCGACTTAAGCTATTTCGCTTCATATAAACGACCTTGCGACGTGGTGTACTTGAGGCGAACTAGATGAATCGACTTAGCCCTAATTCGCTTCAGCGTCGCGTCCACACGACCAATGTGAGTCGACTTAGATAAGGCGAATTAGTTGAGGCGACTTAATGCCCGTGTGTGGACAGGGCTTTACTATGCCATGTGGTTGTCTGCGAGGTGGGTAGGTGAAGAGTTAGTGTGCCATGTGGTTGTCTGGGAGCGGGGAGGTGGGGAGAGGGGGGGGGGGTGAACGTGGGAATGCCTGTCTGTTCCAGGTCCATATCTCACGGTTCACTCTCCCAGCGGAACCTTCCGCTCCTCCCCACTCCCCGTCACTGGACCCAGTCTGACGGTCTCCGATTGGAGAGTGCGTGTAACGGGTTAATGACTGGGCGGGTCACGTGCAAGGTCACGTGGTGAAAGGGGGCTTTAGACTCCCCGCCGATAGCCTCGCCCTCATCCTCTCGCCCTCACCCTCTCGCCCTCGCCCACTCTTCCAGTCATTACTAAGTTCTCTCCCCCCCTTCACATACACAGACACACTCGTACATTTTGGCTGCATTCACTTCCTGAATGCTAACATTTTATTTCACATCTTCAGTGCAATCACTTCCTGACTTCTCACATTTTATTTCACACCTTCAGCGTCTTCACTTCCTGAATGCCAATATTTTATTTCCCACCTTCAATGCCAGCACTTCCTGAATTCTTCAATTTTATTTCACACCTTCAGTGCCATCACTTCCTGAATTCTTCAATTTTATTTCACACCGTCAGCGTTTTCACTTCCTGAATGCCAACATTATATTTCACACCTTCAATGCTGTAACTTCCTGGAGCCGTATGCACCAATCAGTGATAGGCTTAGCCGGAGTTAGGGTGCTAGCTCCCGTTACCTACCTCAGGGTAGCAGCGCGTTGGAGAAATAGGTCAAGTGGTATGCACCAATGTCTTAGCCACCGCGGATAGCTAACTGAGAGTTTAGTTATAGATTTGGGAATTCCCTCGAGTCGACAATATGAATAACACTGCCAACGCGGCGGCGGCGTTAATATCGGTTCGAATTTAGGGTTAAATTGATAAGATTTCACTTATTGCGTATGTAATTCTGTTAAATATGACAGCATTGAATAGATTTGGGTATAATATATTGCCGCCGATGTGGCGGTGGTGACAGCGGCCATTTTTAGTTGACGTTCGACAGTATGGATATCGACGTCGACGCGGTGGCGATTTGTTTACTTCACATTCGTCGATTTGACAATATACATAACGCCGCCAATGCGGCGGGAGCGTTAATAACGGTTCGATTTTAGGGTTAATTTGATTAAATTTCACTTATTGAGTATGTAAATCTGTTAAATATGATCGCATTGAATAGATTGTCACCCATACACGCACACTAACCGCCCCGGCTAGCAGATAAACCTGATCTGAAAGTGGGGTAGCTTAGCCTAGGCTAAATTCCGCGGTTAGCGCTGGCACCGATTGATGCATACGGATTTTCCACATTTAGCCGTGTGGAGCTACCCAAACAGCGGTTACTGCCCTAACTCCGATTGGTGGATACGGCCCCTGAATGCGAACATTTTATTTCACACCTTCAGTGCCACCACTTCCTGAATGCCAACATTTTATTTCATGCCTTCAATGCCACCACTTCCTGAATGCCAACATTTTATTTCACGCCTTCAATGCCACCACTTCCTGAATGCCAACATTTTATTTCATGCCTTCAGTGCCACCACTTCCTGAATGCCAACATTTTATTTCATGCCTTCAGTCCTTTCACTAAGGGAACAATGTAAATTTGAAATGCGAGTGTGAGTGATTGGTTCTTTTCTTGTTTTAGTTTTTTTTTTAATAATTAAAGCTGTATAGTGTAATGAAAAAGTCATCCACCTCAAACCAATGACTTGGTACTTGTCGCTTCCTAGCCTGGCACTCGGCATTATTAGGATAGGGCAAGGACTGGTTGACTCAGTGTCAGGATAATGTGACTGAGTGGGATATCGGGTCATGGTGGTGGTGGCCTGGTCTTCCAGTGGAGCAGCACTATAGAGTCGCCATGAGTGCGCACTGTCACAAGTCGGTACCCATCCTGATATGACCATAGATGTAGCTAGGACATAAAACAACAACAAACAAACAAACCCAGACTTGATCCTATGTATCCAACTTAGACACTGATATATATGTTTAAGCCCCAGTTACACTATGGCTTGCGACCGCTTGTGACCCCACCTCCTTGCGACCAAAGCAATGGTCGCCGACCTCTGGGCGACCGGTTTGGTCGCTAGGTTTTAATTTTAGTGCAGTAGCTGCATCATTCATTAGAGTTCAATATACCGTACATTGTTGGAAGGTGAATGGCAGCAGAGGGAGAGGGAGACCAAGAACATCATGGTTTACAAATATTTCAGTGGACAGGCTTAAATTATTCACAGTCTATCAGAACAGCACACCATCGGGACAAGTGGAGAACCATTGCATCCAACCCTCGACTAGAGGACGGAAATATTGATTGATTGAACTGCAACCGCTTTCTGACCAACATGGTTGCAAGAAGGTCGGCGACCATTGAGGTCCATTTTGCGACCACTTGTGACTATTTTGATACCACTTGCGACCACCCTTCTTTTGTGGTCGTAAATTACTCTCAAGCGGTCGCAAGCAGTAGTGTGACTGGGGTGTTACTATTGTCATGGGGGTGATGGAAATGGGAAATATTGCGCCTAGAGCAGGACTCGAACCCACATCTCTTTGCATCCCGGGCCAGTGTGCTAACCATTACATCGCCTAGGCTTCCTGATATCATTACACTACCCACGCATACCTGTCTATGGTTATTTGCCTGATCGGTCAGTGCAGACTACTACAAATTATCTAATGTGCATTGTGAATGAATGGACAGTGTTTTGTCCACCAATCATGGGTGTGTCTGTTCTCTTTGCCATTCTCTATGATACCATTCTGAAAAAGGTGATACCTATGAATCTTGATAATGATGTGTCGATCTGTTAGTTTCTACTTGTATTCCTATTATCGTTGAATTAATTAATAGAATCTGAATGCATATACACATATTTCTTTTCTTTTCAATGGTACCAGCCAAAAATGGGTACCTTCCTAAATATATACAGTGAAACCTCTCTAAATCGACCGACCATGGGACCAACTTTAAATGGAGTTTGTTTCAATCAGTACAATGGTATTGTATGGGCGATCGTTTGGACCCCAAATAAAGTGATCGATATAGGGGAGTAGTCAATATCTGGAGGTGGTCGGTTAGAGAGGTTTTACTGTGTATTTAGTGTCAGTCGTGTCTAAATAGATCTAAAGGCCCTGTCACACTACGACGTAATGACGTCAGCATAGGGAGAATGTGAAAAATGTTGAACTTCTCGGCATAGTATGCAAATTTGGGCAGAAGTTAAACGTGGATGCAGCGTAGTTGACGAGAGCGTAACGTCGGTAAAGCATAGTGATAGCATCATTCAACGAGAGAGGACAACGTAATTACGCTCACAGAACGTTATGTACGTTATTCCATCGCCAGAACTACGTTATGTTACGTGATGTTACATACGTCATGACACGGTGGCGAAACGCTGAATGTACGTTGGCCGTACTTTCGGCGTACGTTCTCCTGATGTTTCCATTACGCCGCGTGGACGTTTCCACCAGCTTTAATGTGGGTCAACATAGTGCAACGTAGTGAGCAGCATTTGACTAACGTCTGTCTAACGTCATTGACGTTCACCGAACGTGTACAGAACGTACAGCGAACGTTCACCCTTACTTTGGAGTTACGTAGAAAGTTTTGAACAGGTTCAAAACCTTGATGCGTGCCGACGTAACACGACGTAATGTGATGTAGCTCGACGTCAGCCTAACATCATTCTGACATCATCATAACATAACCCAACGTAATCACGAAAGGTGAGCACGTCAGGCTTACATTGGCTCATTATGTCGTAGTGTGACAGGGGTATAAGCCATATATGATCAAGCCTACCTAAAACTAAACGATATATAGCCATGTCTCCCTAGATGTACACCATATATGGTAATTCCTACCTAGGTCTAAGGCATACATGGCCCTGTCTACCTATAGGTAAACCATACATGGCCATGCCTACCTTGATATGGTCATGTCTACCTAGAACTAAACTATCCATATATGGGCATGCCTAATTATCCCCTAACCATCCATATATGGTCATATCTCAGTGTACCTAAATCATATACATATAACATATGGTCATGTCTACCTAGAACTAAGCTATCCATATATGGGCATACCTCATCATCATCATCATGCTGTCGGTCGCGATGCGAGAAAGACTGCTTTCATTACTTGACTGCCGCTCTCCATTTAGCTCTCTGCTGTGAGAGTGATGTCCATGAGTCGGTCTTCATTTCATGAAAGCTGCCTGCAAAAGTGTTGAAGTGCCGCTGGCTTTTGCAAGTTTCCAGCGGCCGTCTGGTATAAGCACATCAGTATCCAAGCTAGATATGTAGAATCAAACAAAGGCAAGTGTTTCAGAAATTTGATTCTTTTATCGAACTATGCAGCTTTAAATAACATCTTCCGGTTACATATCTCAGACTGCACGTATCACCAAAATTACACCCATCCTGATATGACCTTAGATGATGCCAGGACGTAAAGCTCCAACAACCAGCCAACCAAAAATAACCGTACACTTACTAAGCAATAACTAATGGTAATAATGTATCATGGTAATAATCTTACAATGGTGATAATGTAACCATGGTACTAATGTAACCATGGTGATAATGTAGCCATGGTGATAATGTAACCATGGTGATAATGTAACCATGGTGATAATGTAACCATGGTGATAATGTAACCATGGTGATGATGTAACCATGGTGATGATGTAACCATGGTGATGATGTAACCATGGTGATGATGTAACCATGGTGATAATGTAACCATGGTGAACATGTAACCATGGTGATAATGTAACCATGGTGATAATGTAACCATAGTGATACTGTAGCCACGGTGATACTGTAACCATGGTGATAATGTAACCATGGTGATACTGTAACCATGGTAATAGTATAACCACGGTGATGATGTAACTATGGTGATAATGTAACCATGGTAATAGTGTAACCATGGTGATACGGTAACCATGGTGATACTGTAACCATGGTTCTGTGTTGCACTCACATCTGCAGGTAAAATGCCACACAGGTAGCTCGGATGATCATATAAGGGAGCCCAGTTGGTGCTATGGTTAAGGGTAGCCATTGCTTGCACTGGAATGGCAGGAATGTTGGTTCGAGTCCCACTCTAGGTGTAATGTCTCACATGTTTTGTAACACCCTGGTCTCCCGCCTCAGACATAATTAACAGTAGTCTTGCTAGGTATTCATTGAGGGCATCCCCCCCCCCCCCCCCCCCATACACACACACACTCCTCTCCCCTCCCCTGGCTCTCCTTGCCCCCCCCCCCCCGCCCCCGCCCCCCCCCCCCCCCCCCGCGCCTATACCGGGAGCATGGCACTTGGCTGGTTGCCCACGAGTGTCCCGTTCACACGGTGCAATACAATACAGTTGCGTCTGTGTTCCCAGTGAAGTTCCCAGTGAAGTAACTCTACTGACGACTATTTTATTAATATTACTATAGGAATAACAGAAGACGAAGGCATCGCGGCGACCCCTATAACCACTCCCGGTCTTCTTCTTTTTTTTAGTTAAAGTTGCATAGTGTGGTGCTCCTTATTTTTGTTATCGATCGGACAGAAATACCTTTATACATGACAATAGTTATAATCTATTTCACTTTAGTTCAGGCCATGCCCTGTCCTAATAATGTCAAGGCACCAACCAGCCTAGTTAGCGACAAGTATCAATTTGGTATGTCACTAGCTTGATTAGGCCAGGATTCGAACTCTCGACCTTCCGCACGGGAAGCCTGCAATCTACCGATTTGGCCACCGCGCCCGATGAGGTAGCTTGAATGAAATGGTAATACTAATATTTAGAAGGAATTCTTGCAGGGCCCTGAACAATCAACTAATGTACAACAACAAAACAATCCCCCAAAAAGAATTCTGTGTCACAGCGATTACTAAGCTTCAGAGCCCAGCTTCCTTTTGGGGTGGTTGGTAACCTTACGACGGTTACCAGCTGCAGAACTGCAGCAATATAGAAAGGCCCCCGATAAATCGGTCCAATCTTTGGTTGAAGATTAACCTTCAGGTGGGACGGTTGTAGAATCTGGGGCCAAATGTAAGAGCCACAATTTATCGGCTGCGGAGTTAAGGGCGGCCGGCGGGGTATCTATTGTCGGCGTTAAGATATGTGTCACGGAGGATGTGTTAGTCCAAAGCGCGCACGGGTTAGCTAACGTTTCAGTTATTTAAAGATTTGGGAAATCCCTCTGCCTTTGTAGCCATATATTAGGCTCAAATATATTAAATGTGCCCATATTTAACAGAATTACATACTCAAATCGTGAAATTTCATTAAATTAACCCTAAATTCGAAGCGTTATTAAGGCTACCGCCGCATTGGCGGCGATATTAATAGTTATATTTTCAAATCAACGAATGTAATGTAAACAAATCGCCGCAACCGCAACGATTTGAGTATGTAATTCTGTTAAATATGGTCGCATTGAATAGATTTGGCCCGAATCGGTCCCTAACCTGCACGTTAACCCAGGCTCAAGTGGGAGTTAGTGAAGGCGACGTTAACCCTCGAGGCGGTAGCCTAACCCGCGCACATACATTGACACTTTGGCCGCTAACCCGGGAAATCCGCACGACGCGTGGGTTACGAGCCCTAACCCGGACTCTTACATTTGGCCCCTGGGGATGTCTTTGCAACATTCAAAATGGCGAAGCGTTGGGGCGGCCCTGAATCAATCCGGTCCGGCGGTAGCAGAGCACTCGTATACATAGCCTAGATGAGGTGGCGCCCAACTACCTTCCTCCTCTGTGGGAATATATACCGATGCATCGGGTGTATTCATTCTAGCTAGGAAGCAACAAGTATCAATTTTTAAGTCATTGGTTTGACTCGACCAGGGTTCGACGCCACGATCCCACGATTTACCAACACGGGGGACGGATGCTGTAACTCATTCGGCCATCCCGTCTGGTTCGAAATGGCTACAAGTGTGGGTTCTACTTATATGATCTAGATACAATGTTTCCCATTTGCAAAAGCACCTCCCCCACCCCCTCCGACAACATTGGTGCCGTGACCAGGATCATGTACAAGATATTGTTGAACCTACCATGTGTATGTATTATGTAAGTGCATTAAGCGCCTGTCATACCTTACCGGATTGAGTACCGGACACCACCGGACAAAGAATTGTCTAGTCCGGTGCTCTCCGGTGACAAAAAGTATCGAAATGTACCGAAATGGAGCGTAATTGGGTCAATTGACGCCGGGCGACTGGACAAGTACCGTACATGTACCGTACATGTACCGGACGAGAACCGGACACATACCGGATTGGTACTGGACATGTACGGATGGGTACCGGACACCAACCGGACACATCAGTCTGGCGGTGTCCGGTAGAAGTTTTGTGCATGTTCAAAACTTGTACCGGACACCACCGGACACTGACGGATGGGTAACGGACATGTATCGGACATTGCCGTATTTCACCGGACAGTGTCCGGTACCCCAGTCCATAAGGTGTGACTGGTCCTTTACATGGATGTGTAACTGTAAGCATGAAAATACATGGGCGGAAACCATTTAAAATTCCTGGGGGACGAGTGAGTGTAGTAGTCTGCCTTGACCTCTCGGGCAAGGAGCCGCGTAGGTGTGATTGCATCAGGGGACCTATATAGTTTTATCCATCGGACACTAGCTTCACGAATGGCTAGACATATGGGTTTGAAACAATGCCATTCTCTGGGGCGCAATATTTGTCATTTGCAACAAAAGAAAATCGCCATAACCCATGACAAATCTTTTAAATTGTGTTGGTAACGCAATTCTCTATGGTGATATTCATTGACCTTAGATGTTGCCAGGACGTAAAACTCCAACAACCAACCAATCATTGCAATGACCCGTGACTTTCCCAGTCCCTGGTAAATCTGATATCAGAGTGTCTGCCTCGATATCACCATGGTAATAGTGTAACCATGGTGATAATGTAACCATAGTGATACTGTAACCATGGTTCTGTGTTGCACTCACATCGGCAGGTAAAATGCCACACAGGTAGCTCGGCTGATCATATAAGGGAGCCCAGTTGGCGCTATGGTTAAAGGTAGCCATCGCTTGCACTGGAATGGCAGGAATGTTGGTTCGAGTCCCACTCTAGGTGTCATTTGTAACAAAAGAAAATCGCCATAACCCATGACAAATCTTTTAAATTGTGTTGGTAACGCAATTCTCTATGGTGATATTCATTGACCTTAGATGTTGCCAGGACGTAAAACTCCAACAACCAACCAATCATTGCAACGACCCGTGACTTTCCCAGTCTCTGGTAAATCTGATATCAGACTGTCTGCCTCGATATCACCATGGTAATAGTCTAACCATGGTGATAATGTAACCATAGTGATACTGTAACCATGGTTCTGTGTTGCACTCACATCGGCAGGTAAAATGCCACACAGGTAGCTCGGCTGATCATATAAGGGAGCCCAGTTGGCGCTATGGTTAAAGGTAGCCATCGCTTGCACTGGAATGGCAGGAATGTTGGTTCGAGTCCCACTCTAGGTGTCATTTGCAACAAAAGAAAATCGCCATAACCCATGACAAATCTTTTAAATTGTGTTGGTAACGCAATTCTCTATGGTGATATTCATTGACCTTAGATGTTGCCAGGACATAAAACTCCAACAACCAACCAACCAGTGCAACGACCCGTGACTTTCCCAGTCCCTGGTAAATCTGATTTCAGACTGTCTGCCTCGATATCACCATGGTGATAGTGTAACCATGGTGATAATGTAACCATAGTGATACTGTAACCATGGTTCTGTGTTGCACTCACATCGGCAGGTAAAATGCCACACAGGTAGCTCGGCTGATCATATAAGGGAGCCCAGTTGGCGCTATGGTTAAAGGTAGCCATCACTTGCACTGGAATGGCAGGAATGTTGGTTTGAGTCCCACTCTAGGTGTAATGTCTCACATGTTTTGTAACACCCCCGTGGGTATTTGTTGTTGTTGCTATGGCTGTTTATATAATAAATTATAATGTGACTCAAGAACTGATCAAGATGGCCACGCTGAATACACTTAGCAAATCTGTATTATCGCCCGAATATGGGGGTTCAGCCCCTTGGGTCTCAAGGTTGGTTTTTGTTTGTTGTTGTTTTACGTCCTAGCAACATCTAAGGTCATATCAGGACGGGTACCGACTTGTGACAGTGCGCACTCATGGCGACTTTATAGTGCTGTCCCACTGGGAAACCAGGCCGCCGGCACCATGACCTGGTATCCCACTCAGTCACATTATCCTGACACTGAGCACACCAGTCCTTGCCCTATCCTAATAATGCCGAGCGCCTGGCTAGGAAGCGACAAGTATCAATTTTAAAGTCATTGGTTTGACTCGACCGGGACTCGAACCCACGACCCCACGATCTACCAGCACGGGAGACGGACGCTCCAACCCACTCGGCCATCCCGTCTGGTTCTCAAGGTTGGGATTTATGTTTGAGTATCATCGACCTCAGCTAAGCCACGGCCAAGACTCATCATACCAGAACCCATCGGGCACCAAGCCTCAAATCGGGCAACATCATCATCATCATCATCATCATGCTGTCGGTCGCGATGTGACAAAGACTGCTTTCATTACTTGACTGCCGCTCTACATTTACCTCTCTGCTATGAGAGTTGCGTCCATGAGTCGGTCTTAATGTCTCTCAGCTTCAGGTTTCTCTTGATGGTATCCTTGAACCGGAGACGAGGGTGTCCTCTCTTTCTGTAACTAGAAGACAGTTGAGAATAGAGGATCTGCTTTGGTAGCCTGTCTGATGACATCCTCATGAGGTGTCCAGTCCATCGGAGATTCTTTTTGATCAGAAGATCTTCCATAGAGGGCAGCCCCGTCCGTTCGAGTAATCGGGCAACAACTGCTTAATATTAACCATTGTACAATACTATATAGGTGCTAAATGTCTGTGTTCTTTGCGTTGTCACGTGACCATTATTTTCTTCATCCTAATTGCCCCACAGTGAATGAATGCACCATGTACATAGGTATTTGTGTTAGCCAATTAATGGCTGAGCATGACGCACAAATCGTCTCATTTTGTTGTTGTTTTTGTTTTTAAAAAGAAGAAAAAAAGAAAAAGAAGAAAAAAAAGAAAAATAAGGCTTTTCTTTATTAATCTACCTCTTGATAATCGTGATTAATGCACAATATTGAATTTTTATCCGAGAGCAGTGGTTAGCTTTTGTTAAAGGGTTTAGCTATATGTACAGGGTTAGTTTTTGTTAAAGGGTTTAGCTATATGTACAGGACTCAAACACTATATGGTGCCATTGTCTTCATGTGACACGTCACACGTGACGCGCGATACTAAATGTTAGCCAATGAATCTAATCCATTACTGATTTTCAACCTATGGTTATCCTTGCATACAACAAATCAATGATTTTAAAAAAAAGAGTGGCCACCGATTTGTTTGGTACTTTGTAGTAATTTTTAGAGGGATGCGTTATTCTATTCAGAACATCTAATATATATATATATATATATATATATATATATATAAGGAGTATAACGAGGTATGCGTATATAAACGGGAAGAATAATAAATTATTGGGTTTACTGAATAGTGTATATATAGTATGTATATATATATATATTTACTATTCAGTGATATGTCACAGATATATATTTTCTATTCAGTGATATATATCTATTTACCCAGTGATATATATATATATCTGTCTAAATACATGTCGCCAAATAATATATATATATATATATATTCTGGAATTGTATATATATATATATATTGCTAAATAGTGTGTATATCACTGAATAGAACATATGTCACTGAATAGTATGTATATCGGAATATTATATATATATATATAGTATAGTTATACGAATCTTACCTGGGTATAGATGATGGATAACTTGTTTTCCCGAGGTATAAGCCTCGGGTAGACGTGGGCTAGGGAGAAGGAAGCATGTGAGATACCAGCAATTTTAACCTACTTATTCAGGATAAAAATGAACTTTCATACAATGGATACTATGATTTTCCCCGTACTATGATTTCCCCGTAATAGTACACCAACGGGATAGACATGGCAGGGCGTGGTGGGTGGCCCTAGCCCACGTCTACCCGAGGCTTGACCTCGGGAAAACAACAGTTATCCATCATCTATACCCAGGTAAGATTCGTATAACTATACTATTTTACCTCGGTATACAGCCTCAGGCTAGCCTCAGGCGAGGGAGACCTTTACATAATTCATTTTTATCCTTAATATCATCCATTCTTATATAATATTCAACGTTTTTGTTCTCACCTATTCTTGTTAGTTGGCGAGCAGGCGCTTTGCAATGCCGGTAGGCTTTTCTAGTCGCTTGTTGTAATGTTTGGCAAACGACTTAGCCGTCTTCCAGCCTGCATGCGCTAGTATTCTTTTCACAGAAACACCTAGCAACCGTGCCTTGGAGACCATGGCACCTCTAGTTGAGTGGGATGAGTATTTGCTCGTATCCACTCCAGCCAATTTCAACACCGTAATTGTCCATCTGGCAAGGGTGTCTCGTGAAATCGCCTTATATGGCTTTATAAAGCTCACTAATAGTTGTTGTGATGCACGTAAATCCTTTGTTTTAGATATATAAGCCCGTATGGCTGACACAACACATAATTTCCGATCACTAAGTGAACCGTAGATAAAGGGTCACCTAACGTGTTCGATTTAAGCAACTGTGCTAAATCAAACGTAGCTTGTTTCTTGTCTATTTCTAATCCAGTTAAAGACAAAGCAACAATGGTCTGTCCTCTGTGTCTGGTTACTAATAATAACAGGACCGCGACCTTAAAACCTAATTGTTTTAAATCTAACCACGAGTTGTGAGGCCAAGCCTGAAACAACTTAAATACTACAGACACATCCCAAAACCGACTATACTTTGGTTTTGGAGGATTCCTTTGATAAATTGAACGAAGTAGATATCCAAGAACATAATATTTTCCAACTGTTTCGCCATCAATTCTCGGTAATATGATTGATAACGCACATCTTGCCGCATTAATCGACCCAAAGGATAGTCCCTCATCCTCTAGAGAACGAAGAAAACGAGCCACTTGTGAAATTGTTGGATTTGTTGGCTTAACTTTCATTAACAAACAATGTACACCCCATTTCTTTAAATAGGATGTGTACATTTTGACAGTTCCTGGCCTCCAGGCATCAGCTACTATCCTATTCTCAGTAATTTTGTCCAATCCAAATTGCCGCAGCTGGTTCCTTAGAAAAGGAATGCCAATAGGGGCGTCGTTGACACGTCGCCGTGAACCACTAGCGGTCCGTGGTGTGTTAGATTCCCGAGTTTTCTTGGGAACCGTATATGTTCTTTTGCCAGTTGTGAAACTGCTGGCAGCCAAGGTTGCGTGTCCCAATCGGGTACCACCAGTATAGCATGTGTCCTTTCCAAACCGATTTACCTGACAACTCGGCTGATAATGCTAAACGGTGGGAAAATATAAAAATAATTATTTTCCCAGATAATAGCAAATGCATCTACTTTCCAAGCCTCCGGTTCAGGATGCCACGAAACATAACAAGGTAATTTGTTATTATTTCGTGATGCAAACAAGTCAACTTTAGGTGTACCCCATTTTTCACAAATGAAGTTAAACAAAGGTGTAGAGAGAGACCATTCTAAATGGTCATGGAAATTTCTACATTTATGGTCCTCAAGTGTATTTTGTGACCCTGGAATATACGCTACAGTCAGCCAGACTTTTTGAGCCTGTGCCCAGTTCCAAATCAGTTTAGATAACCGATTGCAAGGCTTTGATTTGGTTCCACCCATGTTACGGATATATGCCATAGCAGTAATGTTGTCAGTTAGTATTCTAACTTGTGATTTAGGTATCTTTACTAAGCTACGTAGACCCAAATAAATAGCACGCAACTCTAGCGCATTAATGTGATCTGACTCTTCATCATGTAGCCATCTACCTCCTGTTGCTACCCCATCACAATGGGCTCCCCACCCTTCTCAAGAAGCATCAGTGGTAATACCGTATTAGGTTCCGCCATGCGGATTGGATTTGGTGAACTTGCTATGTGTTGCATCCACCATGCAATATCCTGTAGCCCTTCTTGCGAAATAAACATCTTTCGCTCAAAATTCCCTTTAGTTCGTGTTAACGCTAAATTTTTAACTATTTCTAGAGATTTAATATGGGCCTTCCCGTATAGAATAGCGGGTGCATACGATATCATTATCCCAATAAGGACTGCGACCTGTCTAATTTTAGGTTTTGGTAACTTAATAAGCTGGGTCGCTGTATTCATAAACTTAATTAGTTTTTGTTCTGTTAACGACACTGTAAGAGACTGTGTATCCAGAATAAACCCTAAACATTTGAGTTGTTTTGTTGGTTTAAACACTGACTTTTGTGGATGTACATAAAACCCCAATTTAGTAAGTAATGCACCTAAATCCAAAACTGCATTCCCACAATCAATTTGTGTTGATGCTAAAATAAAGGAATCATCTATGTATGGAAACATTATATGACCCTTCCACGCCATTACTGAGAAAACAGGTTTAAGCAGTTTAGTGAATAAACGAGGGGCACAAGCTAAACCATTCGGCATGCAGGTAAACTCATAGTTGGTTATCCCAAATAAACCGAAGAAATTTCCGGTCTTTTTCCCTTATGGGAAGCGTATAATAAGCATCTTGTAAATCAACACTAGCCATCCACGCATCTGGCGTAATCAGATCGCGTGCTGTATCTAGCGAGAACATTTTTACAAAGTTGATATTCAACTATTTTATTAAGGATTGTTAAATCCAGGATCATTCGAACCTCGCCATTAGGCTTTGGTCTCGAGAAGATGTTTGAAACAAACTCTCCTGAACAGTATGTCACTTTTTGTATAATTCCTTTCTCAAAGAATTTTTGTACCTGTTTAGTTAGTGCCTCTCGTTCAACCGGTTCAATGTTATAAGGAAAAGGTATCCTGCCCTGTACCGGAATTTGTGTGAAGGGAATGTGAACACCCCTAACTATTTGTAAAATTTCTTGGTCACTAGTAATTTTGTGCCACTCAGAAATATGATTATTAATATTACCAGCCACAAAGTTGCTTACAGTTTGTGTGGTTTTAGAGGCTGGAAAGACTTGTAACGTTTGTGTTTCAACCTCTACTTGGACCCGCCCCTGGGGAAGGGTCTCGGCGAGTTGACACCTCGGCCCAGTGGCCGTGCGGTGTTGTCGGTCCAGCCTGAGCGAGTGCCCCGGCCCCAAAAAGCTTGACCGAAGTTTGAGCCCGGTCTGGTTCCCCTGGTGAACCGCCGTGGACGAAAATCCCCTCGTGACCTTTTGAAACGAGGAGTTTCCTGTTTCTTCTTACCATCCATGTTTTTGCCACTCTTGGCTGCAGTTTCTACCTCTTGTATTGTAGTTGACCGCCAAACATTTTTGTGTTATCTAAAGGTTTCCCTTTAATCAGCTCTGGAGGAAGAAAGAGCGTAAACTCTTTCCCATCATTATCGGTAACCTTCTTTGAGCGAGCCACTTCTTTGCCAGCATCTGTGCAAACTGACTTGAAGACATTTTCATATCTTCGATACGACAGGTAATTAATTACCTGCCGCCGCCAACAATGCAATGCCTTTGTCCATCGTCTTAGCCAAAGACGAGAACTTATTTTCTCGTTGCATTCTGTTTGCTACAGGAGCAATAGCTGTTAGCGTACCAAGCACCGCCTTATGCACTGAGTGCAACACACCCTCAAATCTCTTACGGTCCTCTGTCATATTGACATCTCGATCCATCTCTTTAATGATGGAGTTGGGAACACCTTTAATGCCTGTTAACTCATCTGATAACTTAGAAATAATCTCCGCCGGTTTAAACGTGCGGAAATGGCCATTGATGTTCTCACGCATAAGCGTAGTGGTTTTCACACGCTTAGCCCTTGGCTTCTCCACTTTCTTAGCCACTTTGCCCCCAATGGCAGCATAGATACCTTCATATCGCGTGTCTGAGTCCGATTCCGTGGAAGTGGAATCCGTGGACGAGTCGGAAGAAGAAGAATCTTTCCTCTTCTTCTTCTTCTTGGACTTGGTCTTGCGCTTTTTGCGAAGTCCAGTCTTCCCCCTTTCCTTGGTGAAATCATCACCAGAAGAAACGATATGTTTCCTCTTCTTCATCATCACCAGAAGAAACGATATGTTTCTTCTTCTTCCTCCGTTTAGGAGAAGGAGGAGGAGCCCTAAGCTCCATCTCTGAGTCTGTCTCCGAGAAATCCTCCAAAGAAGACTCCTCTTGAACACTCGGCATTCGCCGTTTACGAGACACCGGTGGTTTGAGAGCCATTATATGACTCTCCATCGCCGCAAACCGCGTCTCCCAATTTTGAGCCGCGGCGCCGTCAGGCACTATGTCCTCCTCGGAGAGAATATGCGCCCCGGGCTGTGTCGAAGGCACTGCCGACAACACGGGTGAGGAGTCGTACTCCTCGTCCCCTCCACTCGGAACACGCCCCTCGGCTGCTGCTGCACCGCGCTTACTCCGCTTCGTGGCCATCGGGAGCTGAAACAAAGATTTTTGGTCAGTCCCGGTATATATATATGTCACAATATGGTTGTTTCAAACTCATTTGGACATCTATTGGTGTTAGAGAACGTGTTTATACCGTTATAACACAGGCGTAATAAGCTAAATTTGTGCGTGGGTTGTGGGTCAAGCCCAAACCTTACGCGGGGTCGGGACCAGTGTATCGGCCCGCCCATCCCTCTGTTCCGCACACTTCTCCCACCTGTGACTACTACGTCAACAAGTTGGAGAAAATGCTACGAAACTCGGAGAAACGCCTGAAAAAGTTTGTGGGGAGTCTATAAAAGAAACCCAGGAGCATCTCCAACATTACTCTCTATTAGAGTACGAGAGAATTTCCACAGGAGACGAGGCAGAGCCCACATCTCTACCCATAATCACACGGTGACTCGGGTGTTGACAGAACCGCTAATGACCGGTTTCAATCCTTCGAGAAGGAATTCTATCCTTGGTTTTTTATAACCAAATAACTCGTCCAAAATGGACCAAAGAAAGTCTAAACTTTCCATAATGATGCTCTAATGCGTCATGATTAAGCTAACCACAGTTTTTATGATACTTACTGCGTATTAGCTTGTATGTAGACTAAATTTGCCGGAGCAACCCAACGACACGTAATCCAGTCATGAGTTGTATATGCTAATTGCTGCTTCCTTCTCCCTAGCCTGAGGCTAGCCTGAGGCTGTATACCGAGGTAAAATATATATATATATGTAAAATATAATTTATTATATATATATAAAGAGGTGGGGTTTACCTACCTTATTTATTATTTATTTATTTTATTATTATTTCTTCGCATATATTTGCTCCGTGGCTGCTTTTGCCTCGCTGCTACTCCGCCATTGCTGCTCGCAGGTCACTTGCTCTGCCGCCGTACCTTGTATCGCATGCATTTTTAGCTGCATTTATAATTCAGCTACATATAAAGCGATATGCATAAATACATATATTCAAATCAGTGATATAAAATACTGTGGAATAATATATATATATACACACATAGCTGAATAGTATAGTGCACATATATTACTGAATTGAATTATATATATAAAATACAACTTAATTTCTATAAACTTTCATCCAGAATCTTTGGATACATTAATTAGACTAAATATGCATCCACAGTTTCCTTAGTCGTGCACTATGAAGGTTCAGCCAACCAACCCATCTCTGGAATAGGGTCAATTCTTGGTCTAAAGTCAGCTCTTCTTTGACTGCCTGTATAATCATACTGAATTGGGCCTTAACACTAGATTCAAAGTGAACTAGGTAAGAAACACTAGGTGGATCAAATTAACTAGCCAGAAACACTAGGCGCATCTACTGAACTAAGCCAGAAACATTAGATGCATCTAGTGAACTAAGCCAGAAACATTACATGCATCTACTGAACTAAGCCAGAAACACTAGGTGCATCTACTGAACTAAGCCAAAAACACTAGGTGCATCTACTGAACTAGACCAGAAACACTAGGCGCATCTACTGAACTAGGCCAGAAACACTAGGTGCATCTACTGAACTAGGCCAGAAACACTAGGTGCATCTACGGAACTAGGCCAGAAACACTAGGTGCATCTACGGAACTAGGCCAGAAACACTAGGTGCATCTACTGAACTAAGCCAGAAACACCAGGTGCATCTACTGAACTAGACCAGAAACACTAGGCGCATCTACTGAACTAAGACAGAAACACCAGGTGCATCTACTGAACTAAGCCAAAAACACCAGGTGCATCTACTGAACTAGACCAGAAACATTAGGCGCATCTACTGAACTAAGCCCAAAACACTAGGTGCATTTACTGAACTAGACCAGAAACACTAGGTGCATCTACTGAACTAGACCAGAAACACTAGGTGCATCTACTGAACTAGGCCAGAAACACTAGGTACATCTACTGAACTAGGCCAGAAACACTAGGTGCATCTACTGAACTAGGCCAGAAACACTAGGTGCATCTACTGAACTAGGCCAGAAACACTAGGTACATCTACTGAACTAAGCCAGAAACACCAGGTGCATCTACTGAACTAGACCAGAAACACTAGGCGCATCTACTGAACTAAGACAGAAACACCAGGTGCATCTACTGAACTAAGCCAGAAACACCAGGTGCATCTACTGAACTAGACCAGAAACACTAGGCGCATCTACTGAACTAAGACAGAAACAGCAGGTGCATCTACTGAACTAAGCCAGGAACATTAAATGCATCTACTGAACTAGACCAGAAACACTAGGTGCATCTACTAAACTAAGCCAGAAACACTAGGTGCATCTACTGAACTAAGCCAGAAACACTAGGTACATGTACTGAACTAAGCCAGAAACACCAGGTGCATCTACTGAACTAGACCAGGAACACAAGGTGCATCTAGTGAACTAAGCCAGAAACACCAGGTGCATCTACTGAACTAAGACAGAAACACTAGGTGCATCTACTGAACTAGACCAGAAACACTAGGTACATCTACTGAACTAGGCCAGAAACACTAGGTGCATCTACTGAACTAGGCCAGAAACACTAGGTGCATCTACTGAACTAGGCCAGAAACACTAGGTGCATCTACTGAACTAAGCCAGAAACACCAGGTGCATCTACTGAACTCATACAGAAACACTAGGTGCATCTACTGAACTAGGCCAGAAACACTAGATGCATCTACTGAACTCTGCATGAAGCATTAAGTGCATCAAACTATTGGCCGTACTAATACTGTTGTTAACTACTTACAACACCAGTAAGCGCACAGAGAATGCACATTGTATTTATATACCTATGTGAATAGAAAATACACACATTGTAATCAATAAACCTGTTGTCTGTGTTACCATAGCAACACAAGCCAATGTTGCTATGGCCAATGGGAAGCATTTTCGCAACCTAACTAGCTGCATGTTGCTCTCATAGTCCCGTGTTCGTGGTTGCCATGGCAACACTGACTGTTGTTGTAATGTAGGAAAGAAGGTGATGTGATATCAGTGTTTTAAAATAAAGCTATATTTACTATGTACATAAGTACGCTTCGTTTTAAATTTATTCTTTACTCTTCCCTAATTGGACATTTCTACGGTTCACTTGGAACTTGGTGTGCCATAGAATTGCAACCTAATGCTAATATGAATAAGCAATGCGTAGGACCGACCCCCGCTAAATGCTCGGAGAATTATTTATTTATTTATTTATCAACATGAGTATATTATTAACCAATCGTGTCGTCCGGCCTGTGTGCTGCATAGCGAAGTTTGACGACCGATTTCCATTTCTGTTTGCTGGATTTTGATTGTTCAACATGAGTATACAAATGACGGTGCCCATGTAGGGCTATTTCCATTTCCATTTGCTGGATTTTGGTGATTTCATGTTCTACCTCTATGAGTCTGGGTATTGTTTATGTATATATGTATACATGTTAGTCCTTAGCCTCTCCCTCGGGTGGCGGGGTCGGTTTTATATATGAGACTGTCTCAAAAGGTGCTAAGCAATATGGGACAAAACTTTGTCCATAGTAACGATCAACACACTATCTACTTATGCAGTTGCACAGGATAAACTTATTTGTTTTTTATATGGTGTTTCATAATCCCAATAGAATACAAATTGAGTTGAAGCAAATGTCCTTGTGTTTTCAGTGTAACCGTTTTTGTCCTGTTTTGTGTCAATCGTTACTATGGACACAAAAGCGAAGAGCTAGCACCTTTTGAGACGGGCTCATATATTTACAGGTACATATATATACGTATATAATTTAGTAAGTTACTTTAGAAACTAGTAGCTTATTTCTGTATGTATACCGTATGCAATTAATTAGTTAAATTTAATTACTATTACTTTAGTATATTTAATCAAATTAGTTGATTTTACTGACTTTATTAGTCGTTTTATCTATATATAAAGATATTAAAAGTCAATTTTAATATTTTGATAATTTGGTATATTCCATATATATACGTCGTGGGGGGTGATGACAATGGGAAATATTGCGCCTAGAGCCGGACTCGAACCCACATCTCTTTGCATTCCGGGCCAGTGTGCTAACCATTACGCCACCTACGCTCCCTGATATCACCATACTACTCATGCCTACCTGTCTATGCGGCTCCTTACCTGAGAGGTAAGTGCAGACCACTACATATATAATTAGCTAATTCAATTAATGTAGCCCCTTGAATAACATTTTTGATTTAATTATCTTATTTCCTTAAGCATACATGCAGTCAATATACTTATTTTGATTCTTAGTTTAAAGTTGCATAGTCCGATGAAGCATCAAATTTTCAAAACCAAAACACTGCCCTAGATTTGATTCTACATATTTATCGTAGATACTGGTACAGTTGTTAAGCATTTGTTGTCACATAGAAGGGCATGGGGAATCAATTTAATAGTACCTGTTATTGCATAAGCCTCTGGCATCAGAGTTATGGCGTGCTTGCCAAAATTAATTTGGCATGGTTGTCACTTCAAATATCTTCAAAGTTAGCCATTTAAACTAAAAGTTACTTCAACCTAAAATAAAGCAGCTTATAATGATTAATTTAATGTATTTATCGCAGAAAATGACAGAAACTCAAAGCCATCGGACTATGCAACTTTAAGTAGGCGTATACTATTAGCTTTACTGGCATGTTTTATTATCATTACTTTATAAATACTGATGCTAAAGACATAATATATATGCTTGGTAAATTAATTTAATGAAGTTATATTACCTATACTGGAAAGGCTTCATACACTTGGTGCATTAAAAAATAAAACGGTATTGATATCTAAAAGAGCAAAAACAGACGGGGTTGCCGAATAATTTGAACGTCCGCCTCCTATTTGGTAGGCCATGGGGTTCGAGCCCTGGCCGAGTCATACCGATGACTTAAACATTGGTACCTGTCGCTACCTAGCCTGATGCTTTGCGTTACTAGCACGGGGCAATGAGCAGTGGAATGAGGAAGACCAATTGTCTGAGATGTGAAATTTCCCCTTTTTAATTAAAGCTGAACAGTCCGATGAAAACATCAAATTAAAAAAAACGGAACAATTACTTAGATTTGATTTAACATATTTATCTTAGATACTGGTGCACTTATTAAACATTTGTCGCCCCATAGAAGGGAATGCCGAGGAACTTTGATAGAACCTGTTATTACAGAAGCCTATGATATCAGAGTTTTGACAAGCTTGCCAAAATTAATCTTGCATATTTGCGATATCTCCAAATTTAGCCATTTAAAATAAAAGTTACTTCAGACTAAAGGCCCTGTCAGACTACGACGTTTCTCACCGGCGTGCCGGCAATGCGCAAAATACTTGCAACCCGTCGCCACACGTCCAACTCTTCGGCGCTTTGGGAGAAAGTTTGACGGGGCGCAGCGTGTTAGTAGCGTACTATGAGCGCGCGGTCAACGGGGTTCGACGCGCGGCGGAACAAAGTGTCAACAACGCCAGCGGGTTCCCAGCGTGCCATCAGCGTGTTATCGGCGTGCCGACGGCGTGGGGATGGCGCATTGGTGTCCTGTTAGTAGCGTGTCAACATGTACATACCCGCCACCAACACGTCAGGACGCGCCGGCAGCGCGTCCACACCCGCCGCCAACGCATCCAGGCACTCCGGCAACACGTCCAACGCGACGAGAAACGCTGGAGCAATGCCAATGGCGCGCCCACTACCCGTCGATGGGACGTTGCCGACGTGGCGACGGAATGGTCAGTAACGCGCCCTCCAACCCGTTGGAGCGCGTTGCTGCGTGCCGACAGTTTTGTGCAAGCACAAAACGATCGGCGTGCCCCAACGCGCGCCGACGGCCGCCGACGTGTCGATTCACACGTTGCTATCCCTCAACGTGTACCGACGCGCCAGTAACGCGCTGGTAATGCGCCGGTAATGTACCGGACGTGTACCGACGTTTCGCCCAAAAAGGCAACACGTCGCCATGCATCGAAGCACGTTCGTGAGAAACGTCGTAGTGTGACAGGGCCCTAAAGTAAGGTACATTGTAGCGATTAACCTATTATATTTATCTCAGAAAATGACAGAAACCCAAAACCATCAGACCATACAACTTTAACTGATGTACCAAAAAGAGCACACCTCGAAACCACATTGCTATGCAGCCATGAGCTCCCATATAATCTACTTCTTCATAACCTACAATTGTTAATGCATATGTCGTGGGGGTGTTGAAAATGGGAAATATTGCGCCTAGAGCAGGACTCGAACCCACAACTCTTTGCATTCTGGGCCAGTGTGCTAACCATTACACCACCTAGGCTCCCTGATATCAACACACTACCCACGCCTAGCTGTCTATGCGACTGCTTGCCTGAGAGGTCAGTGCAGACCACTACACTCGTCCCCCTGGAATTGTAAGTATTTTAATGCTTACAATTACATACATACAGGCAATGCACTTACACATGTATACTCAGGGTAGGTTCAACAACTGTACAGCGCATAGCTTGTACAGGATCCTGGTCACGGCAACCAGTGTCGTGGGTGTGATGAAAATGGGAAATATTGCGCCTAGAGTGGGACTCGAACCCATACCTCTTTGCATTCCGGGCCAGTGTGCTAACCATTACACCACCTAGGCTCCCTGATATCAACACACTACCCATGCCTACCTGTCTATGTGGTTACTTGCCTGAGAGGTGAGTGCAGCCTACTACACATATGTCCACTAGTGCTCTCGGCCTTCAGCTTCGTCTAGAAGGAAGGTATGCCAACTCTCATCGTGGTTACACCTTAGTGCAGTATGCTCTCATCTGGTGAGAACAGTATGTGCAATATATCTAATTTGTTTGTTTACTGGAGTTTTATGTTCTGGTAACATTTAAGGTAATATCAGCCTGGGTACCACCTTGTGACAGAGGGCACTCATGGTCACTTTATAGTGCTTCCCCACTGGGAGATCAGACCGCCAGCACCATGACCCGATTTTTCACTCAATCACATTATCCTGATACTGACCTAAGCAGTCTTTGCCCTATCCTAGTAATGCTGAGCACCAGGCTAAATATGACAATTATCAATTTAGTAAGTCATTGGTTTGACTCGACTGGGAATAAAACTCACGACCTTCCACATGGGAAGCCTGCGCTCTACAGATTCAGCCACCATGTCGGGTGGAGTATATCTAGTTAATCACAAATTATTTTGAATAAGCATAGCGGGTATCTGTTAAGTGCACTCTGAATTTACACCATATTTTATACCACATGTTAGTTAATTTTATTCAGCATATACATAAACTGTAATAGTATTTATACACTTTATTGATCCCACTTTTGGCGAATCTTCATACATTTCTTGGGAGAAATATGAATGTATTTGATTATGGTTCGTTTGTGAGCTGTATATATTTAAGCTTTACCAAATGTTTTAAAGAAATTGAGTAGAGTATCTATGGGCTATAATTAAAGCTGCATAGTCTGATGAAAACATCAAATTTTCAAAACCAAAACAATTATCAGGATCTGATTCTACATATCTAAATTAGATACTGATGCACTTATCAAACATTTGTGGCCACATAGAAGGGAATACTGAGGCAATTTAATAGAACCGGTTACTGCAGAAACCTATGGTGTCAGAGTTTTGGCATGCTTGCCAAAATTAATTTCCCATGTTCACACTCTAAATATCTTGAAAGTTAGCCATTTAAAATATAAACTACTTCGAAGTAAAGTAGGGTACATTATAATGACCAACCTAATTCACTACACGAGACACAACACGCTTATATGTATATTTGGAATCAGATTTATTATCTGAAAACAATTAAAAAGGCTCAAGGAGCAGCATTCTCGATGTGGCGACAGAGGCCCTCTTTCATGATCAATATCATGCAGCAATGTCTAGTAACGTTAATGAATAGTCGTATATATCGGACATAGGCATCGTGGCCTCTTAGTCTTGCGAGACAGTATTACAGTCAGTTGCAGTTTCTTGTAGATTCAAATCTGGAATACAAACATAGTATCGTAATCTATCGTACAGTAATCGAGCAGCTCGGATCACCTCGGCAGCGCTCAACCCCCTTCCGTCAA
Source organism: Branchipolynoe longqiensis (assembly GCA_030323885.1). Lineage (NCBI taxonomy): Eukaryota > Metazoa > Annelida > Polychaeta > Phyllodocida > Polynoidae > Branchipolynoe > Branchipolynoe longqiensis. The sequence continues at coordinate 14,367,190 of CM059201.1, forward strand.
GGGTGGGTGGGTGGGAATTTTTCGCACGTCTTAGTCCATGTTGACCTACATATGGTGAAGCTCTGAGCGCGGCTAGTACCCTGTTTGTAAATCTAACTGCCGGCTGGATGCATTTTGACAAGTGGTGTAACTTCCCAGCTAAGCTCTGTAACTGTTTCCTCGACGATGTGGTTTTCCCTTCCCAAAGTAAGCATTCTTCTAACACTTCTGTCACTTTTTCTTGCGGCAAGGTAACAGTCATGGCAATAGAATCGACTACAAAACCTAACCAAGTTATTGAGGTAACCGGCGGCGTACATTTTTCTACAGCTAAGTCCAAGCCTAAGTCACTGGATAATGTGTTAAAATAATTAAATGCTTCCCATGCTTTTTGTTCAGTTGCTTCCACTCCTATAAAGTCATCTAAATAACATAACGAGAAAAAGCCTGCTTGTCTGAGTAACCAAACTACTGCCCTAGTAGTGCGGGCGCAAGCAAATGCTGAGGTTCTACAGCCGAATGGAGGCGCAATATCAATATAAATGCTACCGTTAAGCGCAATTCCTAAAAATGGTACGGACAAGGGACATACTCTCAATTGGTGGTAGGCTCTCGCTAGATCACCCCCCCACATCCAGGCACTCGGACCAATCTTGATCAGTCGGTCCGAAAGGGTAGAGACCGAGGGGAGACAAAAATTAAAAGGCCGTCCCAAGTAGAATCCTCTAACAATTCCCGCATTTACACTTTTTCCCCTCGGGAAACTGAGATAAATTATTATCCTTTTATCAGTAGAGCTCTTCTGAGGCCTCGTCATCATCGGGCTAATTTGACACCATGGAGAAAATGGCAGTGACTGGAAAGGGCCTAGGAGCGCTCCATGATGAAGTTCGGTCATAATAAACTTTTTAATATGGAAGTCTGCATTATCTGATTTTGAGTGATTTCTGAAAGTTGGCACTGGTATCCTTTTTGATGTGTAGTCCAGTGGCCAACCAAATTCTAGATGTTTGACTAAGAGAACATCAGGATAATCCAATAACACTGCGCGCCATGGAGGAATATTTAAACCTGACGGAACTGACATTTTTGCTCCCATAAAATTCGGCAAGCCAGTAACACGCACTTTATCAAATATATCTCGATATATACCATTACCAAACCAGGGCTGATCTACCGATGTTGGCCAGAAATCTAGCAATGTGTTTTGAAACAGCAAAGGGGAGGGCGGTGGGATAAAATCTGCATTATTGCTAGTTGTCGATGTTAATACAACCACTAGTGGGTCATCGAACCAGTCAAAGGTTGGCATATCTAAATCGGTTATCACAGTATTTACACCAGCTGTTTGAAGTTGCTGGATCTGTACATTGGAGGAGGAATCATTATTTTTAACGAGCATCGGCAAATCAGTAACAATTCTAGATATACTATCATTATGGTCAATTTCATGATTTTAATCAGATACAGAGGCGGCGTTCAAAGTAGAATCAGCTGATGAACTTGGGGCATAATTAAGAGTGACGTTCTTATCAGTGGTTGATAGGAGCGAGATGGTAACAGGGTCACTCGGAGTGCTAATCATAGTGGGAACATGTTTAACAATTGAAAAGTCAGATATTTCAGTAACTGTGTTTAGATTATTACTCAGCACAGGAAAGAAACTCACATCGTTATTGTTAGGTGTGCTCTCGCTTGTTTTCTTGTCTAGGAACCTTCTCTTTTTTAAGCAATCTTGCTCGCGATGAACTAGAATGCGCTTAAAGCGGAATGCACACCAGGCACATATATGCGGAGATCGATCAGGAAGGACACCATGGGTTGCCGTAAAGCCACAGTCTTTCCCCCAGTTCCATAAATAACATGGCTTTCCCTCTGTCTCTCTAGTATAATCGTCTCTCTGATTAATGGGGGAAGGATTTATGCCGGTTGTTGCCCCTGAAACAGGAGGTACCTGAGCAGGACGCTGTGTCGTTACGGGGGCAGGACGCGAGTAAGTGAATTAGATGCGGCTCTTGATTGAAGCGTCCTTACGGCTTCTGTACAAATATCACGCTGGACATCTTTTATAGCTGCCGGTTCCACCCAACCATCCCAAAGTCGACCATCTGCTATCATAGCGAACACATGCTCCGACCAGCGTCGGCATGTCGGCCAATCCCAGGTAATGGCCATGAGGGCGAGATCTTTATCATGTTGTAACACGGCAGGGATAGAAACTACTGGGAAGTCAGGTTGATCAGTTAATAGACGAATGGCAAAGAAATACTCTGACCATGTTGCTTCCCCTAGAGCGATCTTCTTACAAGCATCCCCCCTAGTAATCAAGTGATGCGGGAAACAGTTCGTACCTGGGGGGCGCTGCAACGCTTGAACGTTATCCATCATGAAGTCAGCAGCGATGGGAATTCTAGGCTGTTGCATTTGGAAGCCGGGGGCACTCATTGAAGATTGAGGTAAATAGCTATTACCAGGTACTTGAGTCGGATAGTGAAGTGGAGTTCCGTGAGCTGCTCGCATCGGAGCCCAGCCTCTCCCATATGGAGACTGAGACTGCACTCTGTGTTGCACATGATCCGGTTGCGGTTGAGTACCATCCATCATGGTAGAGTCATGCGGAATCCACACTGAAGAACCATCTGTAGCTCTGGAATCAGACGGAGGAAGTCCTCCCGGAACTCGTCTAGTAGTAGAGCGACTCTGACGAGCAGAGTGAGACACGGCAGAACTTGCATGATCAGGTGTAGAAACAGGTGAGGAACGCTGTCTACGAGTCGGAGCAGCCGCCATACGCTCCAAGGCTTCTACCCGTGCTAAGACGGCTCTGGAGACACTTCCCACAGTACGTGTAGAGTCACCATCGGAAGAGGTAACTGTGGTCAAAGGTGCCCGAGCGGATGCTTGTCGAGGAAGTACTGGTCGTTGAGGAAGATTATTTGTAGAGGGCCGTCCCCGGCGTTTTTTGGTTGGCGGCATGTTGCAGGATGAATTTTTCGCACGTCTTAGTCCACTGGCGGGCAGGCGGGCTGTGACGCCGTGTGCTAGTGACCGATATGCCGCCCTGGTGTCTCGTGAGTGAATTAGGGATGTTAGCTAGCCAACATCACCAATGTATTTATCTCAGAAAATGACAGAAACTCAAAACCATCAGACTATGTAACTTTAAGCATGTTGGCGAGGCTAACATGGGTAATTTGCGAACAAGGCCAGGGCCCGTATGCATGACGCAGTGTTAGCGAGCCAAAACTGGTTTTGGCGGGGATTTCTAGGTTAGCGGCGAAAACTCAGTACGCAAGGAGCAGTGTTAGCGCAAACACACCGAGTGTAAGCTAAGACCGCGTCATGCATACGGGCCTAGGTCTATTCCTCTCTTCCGGTTTTCTCCTTCCCCTTACTCCGCTCACTACTTCCTGTCCTGCCACCACGCTGTACACTTCGCTTCCCTGCTCGCCCTTGGACGACAGCTTCCAGAACTTCAACCAGTCTCTGTCGGCGGGCTGTCTCCATGTTCTTCATTTTACCACCCTCATTATTGAGTCATGCTTATAATTAACTGAATGTAATTGTGGCAGTGAATACATACACTAATATCAGAATTCGACCTGAAGCAGTGGAATATGTAGATAAAAGATTCACCCGGTACTTGTAGTACACGGGTGAACGACAACGTAGTGTAAATACGGGCGAAAATAGCTTTAGTATGGAACAGGAAGTAGAATGCCTGGCTCCAGTGTCAAATGGTTACTTATATCGGCACAGAGTTGGTGAAATGGGAGAGAATGCAAAAAGACAAGATGGCAGCCATAGAACGCCATCGATTTCACTTTTAAATCTTATTAAACCAGATGTTTTATTATATTTTTCAACTCAAAGGTAGCGGCGAAATATGAAGACATATACAAAGAATATATGTTGCTTCTTAGATTGTGAAATTAGGCTCTCATAAAGACTCATTTCATTAACCCGATTTTTCGACCGTTTTTATATAGGGCTGGTCTTCACCCGTGTACTGCGAGTACTGGGTCAATCCTTTCTCTGTGGAATATGTTGTTTGTTTAACAATTGCTCACATCACGAGTGTGCTTATTGAGGTGACAACTGCTGCTCACCAGCGCATGTCATCATTGTAGCACACTTATTATTATGTCACACTCACAAATTACAGAATTCGATTTTAGCAATGCATAGTCCTAAATAACAAAATTGATCTGAAGCAGTGATATTTCATTGTCCTTTTGTCTTATTATGCTGTCCGCAGTGACAGTGACTGTTGTACCGACTCGTCACGATGCCAGTGACAGTGACTGCTGTATCGATTCATCACGACGCCCACAACAGCAGCCCCTTCCCATCAACGTGACAGAGGACTTTCTCTGCTTCCCATGGGACCCTCCCTGAGCGGTTCCTCCACATCTGCACTTGGTGCGCTAACAAGTACAGGCGCGCCCTGGCCCACAAGGAGCAGCACTGCTTGGAAAAGCGGAAATTCCTCGACCGAAAGCCGCCCGCTGCAGCTGCCCAGGCCGCGGCTTCTGTAAGTGCTACACCTGACAATCTCACACCTTCAGCCCATATGGGTCAAGCTTGTGGTTCCCCCCCTCCCACCTTCACCTTCTCTCGTGCCCTACACCTTCTCTCGTGCCCCCCCCCCCACACCCACTCCACCCAGCTCCTTGAGCCCTGCTCCCACCCGCTCCCTGCCCCCCTTCCCTCCAACACCACCCCGACTCACTCAATCAAAACAATCATGACCGAGCCGTCCCAGATACGCATTCCGATGCACCTGTTCCGGTCCAGTGCTCGCCTATTGTCACACGATATAGCGAATGGTAGACAGGAAGTGCGAACACTTATTTGTCTCTCATTTTTTTTTTTTTGGGGTACATTAGTTGTCCCAAGCAGGGGAAATCCCAGTCACAGATGACTGGTCTTCCCCACTCCACTGCTGGTCGATAGAAAGCCCGCGCCTACACTTTTACCGACCCAAGGGATTTTTAACCTCCCACACCACATAGACATGGTATGAGAGCAACCGGCCTCAGATTAGGAGTCTGACCTAGAAAAAAGTCAGACACTCTAACCACTCCGCCACAGAGAACGCCACACCTTCTAATGACATAGATATTAGCCTGCCTGACCTAGTCCTTGACTGGTGTGACACTTCAGTTGGTTCAGCCCTGTCGCTACCACCCGACAATTAGCCACCCTCCTCCCACCAAGCCCTCATGAGTTTAAGATAATAGTGAATACTGATAACGCAGCTTCTCAACAAGTCCGTGCATCCGGTAGAGGCAAAGATCGAGTACTCTGCGCATGCGTCAGGCAGCTTTCGCTCCTTGTGGCAACTAAGAACTTTGACCTAGAAATCCTTCACAAACTGGGTGTACATCTAATCCTGGCCGATGCATTGAGTTGATCACCTATAGCCCCGATACTGAAATGTAAAGCAGCTGACATGTGTAAACAGCTAGGACTATCGGAATGCAAGATAACTTTCTTGCTTGATGTACTTGATTTTGATATAAGTAAATTGATTAAAGCCTGGAAGATAGTACTTTTCTTGCCTCTATCTTCCAGGCTACTCGATGAACCACCACAACCGCATCCTGGCACTCTACACAAGTGCTCTCGCGACCAGAACTTGGGGAAAAAAAGCTACTCATGTCCGTACCTATTTGGCCTTCTGTTGGTGTCATGATATGTCACCCCTACGTCCTGTAGTCTATGACCTCCTCTCCTTGCTCTATTTAAATTCTCCCCTACGTGCCCCTGGATTGGTCCTCAACTATTTTAGTTTGACCAAGCTCTGGGTTTCTTCCGCCCCTGGTGACCACTCATCCTTTGATGCCCACGAGGTCGCAGTTATGAAACACACAGTCATTAACTCTTCCCCTCAGGTGCCACGCCAAGCCCAGCCCATGGCCCCGGATGACGTTAAGATAATACTTTGTTTCCTTGTAGACTTACCACCGCCTCCTATAGTCATCATACTCGCCCTCTTGATAGGTTACATGACCCTTCTTCACAAAAGCAATCTGGTCGTCCCTGCATCAGGCCCCTCAGTCCATACCATTAAGTTCCAAGATTTCCTGTGGTCCTCGGTCGCCCTCATGATCACAGTGTCCTTCTCTAAAACCTGTCCCAAAAGTGCCTTCCCACTTGTATACCGACTCCCCGCCATCCCCCATTCAAGTTGCTGCCTGGTCACAGCGTGGTCCCGATATACTTCCATCCTTGCCTCAAACTCAAACTCTAAAGCAGACCAGAAGCCAAATAAAAGCTCATGAGAGAAGCACGCTGGAAATGGCTGCCAAGGTGTGGAATGCACAAACGGTAAACAAACGACAAATTCCTGAACTAAAAACTTACAAAAAATATCTGCAAAATAAGGCTAGGAAACCCCCACTAAGCTGAACTGCAAAGGGGCATGTGATATGTCACGGCCCACCAGTGGGACGCCCAATGGAAGGTAACCATGCCAAAAGTAGCCAGATAACACACCACACAGCTACGTACAAGCCTATGATATGTAAATAGGAGTAGGCTAGTCTAGTAATAAGAGTAGAAAAAATAAATACATATATGCCAAGAAAATCCCCCAAAAACTAACATAGGCTATTAACCATACCAACCAATTATCTATCTGCTACTGAAATGCAGGCAATCAAATACCTTATCAGCAGCCACTGTGTGGTAAGATAACACCAACACTACAACTGGCTAGCATTGAAAACAAGCCTGGCTTATATGCTATTGACAGTATAAATACAGCCTCAAGAAAAAAAAGAAAATAAAGAAAAAAAACTAAAAAAACTCTCTTGACCCTGCCCTCCTTCCCTCCAGTAGGCCCGTGTCCTCCCGCTACCTCATCAAGACACTCCAGCTGGCAGCTGCAGTTGTGCTTTGCCAGACTCCTCCTTCACAATCCACAGTCTTCCTCGAGGGGCGGCACAGGCCTGTCAGGCGGCAGGCCTTCCTCTTCCCAGCCTCATGCTCACCGGATCCTCGAAGCCGGCTGCAGTATGGTCATACCTTGCTCCCCTCAAAGTTGCTGAAGCACCATTAGCACTCGCTCGGTTGTGGGTGAGTGCTGATTGGTTCTACACTCTACCTGCTCCTCGATCAACCCTGAACTGCTCCTCGATCAACCCTGAACTGCTCATCTCCACTTGGTCCATGCCGGCTGCTTAAACTTGATCAAATTTCATGACATGTTATAGGGTCACTGCCACCCGCTTGCTCGACCTACCTGTATGTTCGATTTATTTTTTAATAAATTCTTTAATGATATCTCCTCTTGTTCTCCCTCTACTACTTATCAAGGGCCGTGTGAAGTGAATTATCGCAATATTTCATTTATCAGCATACTACTCTATAAATAAATTGTAATAATATTTATTCCACTTAGTGTGCATATTCATATCTTTCTACTGCAGTATTAATATTTGATTGCTACCTTTATTCCGAAATCTAAAAACCATTCTAAATTGCGAAACACAACTGGCCCCAAGGATTTCAGATAATGGATTGTAGACCCCGTAATCACAACTTGACCACATATATTCTCAGCCTCGATTAAACCCTAAATAACTCCAGAAAATAGGTAGTCCTAATAATAAATAACCTTATTCCATCATGATAATTGTGCCGTCTTAGTGCCTCTTTAAGAGAATAAGCTCAGCCTAGGGTCTCGTGCATGACCAGAGCACCACGACCGCCCTGCTCTCTGTATATTTGACGATACATGACTTCAGGCACTCATGCGGAACGTGTAGTCATTCTTTCAATTACAACCTTCTACATGCGCATGATCATACCCCACTCCTCCCCCCCCCCCCTTCCACCAGCCTCACTTTCTCTGAGACTCACTCAGCCTCCTTGCCTCAAGCAATTAAGTATCCCTTCCCAGCCTCCCATTCATCCATCTTGTCTGTCTATGTGAAGTGATGTGGTGTGCCCTCAACGGTTCCAGCGGCGCGGTGCATTGTGGGATGGGTCAGAGCAAAACAACCCCCCCAAAAGCACATGGCACATGCTAATACACTGGGTGCAGCTATGAAATGTGCTAGTTTCAGCTCATCTCAGCTCTTGTTTGAAACATAGAATACTAACTAAAAATATATATATAATAAATTAAGATATTAATCTTTTATCCAGCATTGCATTTACATCAATATAATCAGCACATCTTATGCCATGTGCATTTAGATTTAGAAAGATCTAGGCACTCAGACTAGTGTTAGAGCCATAGCCAGAGTACTCAATGCATTGTCAATGGCAGTGAGCAATCTCCATACAGAAAAAGTAAAATATTGATAAAACCACACCACCTAGAGACAAACCGTTTGGAACACATATAGAAAACATGTTTAACAAAAAGATTATATTAGATTTATAAGGTTAGGGTTTTGGATTTCTATTAATTTTGAATAAAACTGACATTTTTCAATGCGCGTATAGGCAAAGTCAATGGCCGTACGCCTTTGCTTTGCTCCCACGGCCGTTTTCAGCGCATGCGCAGTCGGAACCGCGATGTAGTCTATGCGGACCCTATACTAACTGTTTACCAGCGACAACAAATCCTAAATAATCCCATTGCACACCGTGAAAATAAATATATTATTCCAGCACTAGCGTCATAACTTTCGTATTAACTGTGGAGTCTGTCAAAACTATAACTTTTGCCACGGGGATGATGAAAATGGGAAATGTTAGTTAGTTGCTTGTTGGAGCTTTCCATCCTGGCAACATCTAAGGTCATATCATATAGTGCTGCCCCAGTGGGAGACCAGGCCACCAGCACCATGACCTGATATCCCACTCAGTCACATTATCCTGACACTGAGCTAACCAGTCCTTGCCCTATCCTATTAATGCCAAGCGCCAGGGTAGGAAGCAATAAGTATAAATTTTATAAGTCATTGGTTTGACTCGATCTGGAACTGAAATACCGATTTCCCGCATGCGAAGGCCCACGTTCTGCCGATTCGGCCACCAAGGAAAAACAAAGGAAAAACAAGAAAAGCATACGATGTATTATTTCTAACACTTTACGCATTCTCATGCACAAAACCATTCTAACATAAATTAGCACCAAAAGAATCGTGTCAATAACTGTCACCACGATCCCATGGTCTACCAACACGGGACACGGACGCTCTAACTCATTCGGCCATCCCGTCTGGTTAATTTTGTGTGTGGAAGTTCAAATTATAACATATACGTATATATTATATATAAAGGCCGGCTACAGTACAAAGGAACAAGAACAAGAGAAAGTAGAAAAATTTCCCGACGCGAGTGATGTATTCAGGGTAGGCGGGTACCGGGCGCAGCCGGGGGTGGCGCCACCAGTCGCGAGATGGAGTATGTATTGTAATAATAACAATAATTAGCACATAATAATAATTAAGAGGGGTTAATTCCCTTCCATGCCTTTATACTCGCATAATGCGTTATACATCACATATTACATATATCATGTACACTCTTACATTGCAATAATAAAAGCCGCATAGTCTGATGAAACTATCAAATAGTCGAAACCAAAATGGTTATCCAGATTTGATTTTACACATCCAACTTGTGCACTTATTAAACATTTGGTGCAGCATAGAATGAAATACCAAGTCAATGTAATTAAACCTGTTATTGCTGAAGCCTATTGTAAAGTCGACGGCTGGCAGCTGTGGTTTGTGTAGGCAGGCTACTATATGAAATCAATACAGGCAAGGAGAGAAAGGAAGAGTATAAAGAGTGAAAGTAGAGTGAGAGCTTGCACCCTCAGGTTTATTATTATATAGTGGTACATGGATCTGATATGGCATACCACCTGACCATTATCTCCAATCAGCAACAAGCATTTCTAGTTCCACTAATGAACAGTAGGCATTCTGGGGTCACCATGGCAACTGTGATCTACCCACCACCAACTGCTGTGTGTGTGTGTGGTGATCCGTGACTAACAGTTGGTGGGGAGGGGGTAGTGAGTAGAGCTCTTGAGCTCCTTACACACTAAGAGTAGTGCCTCATTCACACTATCTACCTAATACACAATGACTATTGACCACAAGTAAAGAATCACCAGCAACTACATAAATACATTCATGCACCTGGCCCTATACATCATTTACATTAATAGACCATTTGTATTCCGTTATAGACTATTTCACATTCCTCACCAATGTGTTTTATCGGAATATTTTACAATGTACGGTGTCAGAATTTTGTGGTTTGTGCCAAAATTAATTTAGAATGTTTTCATTTCAAATATTTCCAAAGTCCATTGTTAACCATTTATAATAAAAGTTCCTTCAAAGTAAAGTGAGGTAGATTATTACAATCAACCTAATATATGTATCTAAAGAAATGTCAGAAACTCAAAAGAATGTGACTATGCTACTTTAAGGAGTGTTGAGTGGCTCTTCCCGGCGGGGGGGGGGCCCTTTTATTCTTTAAAGTGTTATATAGGGTTTGTTGCACTCCCCTCCCTAGATAAAAGATTCACCCTGTACTTATAGTACAGGGGTGAACGACAACATAGTCTAAATACGGGTGAAAATACTTTAGTATGGAACAGGAAGTAGAATGCCTGGTTCCAATATCAAATGGATACTTATATCGGCACAGAGTTGGTGAAATGGGAGAGAATACAAAAAGACAAGATGGTGGCCATAGAACGCCGTCAATTTCACTTTTAAATCTGATTAAACTAGATGTTTTATTATATTTTTCAAATCAAAGGTAGCGGGGAAATATGAAGACATATACAAAGAATAAATGTTGCTTCATAGATTGTGAAATTAGGCTCTCATCTCATTAACCCGCTTTTTCGACCGTTTTGTTATAGGGCTGGTCTTCACCTGTGTACTGCGAGTACCACGTGAATCCTTTATCTATCCCCTCCCCATCCTCACGGAACCCGGGAGTTCCGGCACTTACAATCCATCTTTTATTAAAGTTCCCTAGTCCAAAAGCTTTGAGTTTCGGCAAATTTCTGAGATAAATACATTAGGTTGATCATTATTAATCTACATTTCTTTAGATTGTGGTAACATTTATTTGGAGATATTTGAAGTGAAAAGAGACCAAATTAATTTAGGCAACCATTTAAAAATTATGACACGATAGGCTTCAGCAGTAATAAGGTCTATTAAATAGACGGGATCACAGTTCCGACTGCACATGTGCTGAAAACGGCATTGACAGCAAAGCAAATGCGAATGGCCATTGACTTTGTCGATACGCGTAGGGAAAAACTTTGATTTCATTCAAAATGAATAGAAATACATAACAATTTGGCACAAACATGGATGCACACATGCAATATAATGATGTGATGAAAATAACTAAGACAAAACTGGCCATAGTTAAACATTTTGAGCTAAGAAACATACGATTCCACACAAAACAATCAATGCTATCCACATCACCATTATTAATTCTTGTTCTAAATATTAAAATGCCAACAGTGTCAACAGACACTTGTTTCAGAGAAATATATAACCAATATCTGATTAACCCTACTAATTTTCTAGTTCTACATATGTGATTAACGATAGGATATAAATAACAACATTAATAAAATAAGTAAAACTGACTCTGGCTATGGCTCTAACACTAGCCTGAGTGCCCAGGTTTGTCTAAATCTAAATGCACATGGCATAAGATGTGCATATTATATTGATGTACATGCAATGCTGGATAAAAGATTAATATCTTAATTTATTATATATATATTTTTAGTTGGTATTCTATGTTTCAAACAAGAGCTGAGATGAGCTGAAACTAGCACATTTCATAACTGCACCCAGTGTATTAGCATGTGCCATGTGCTTCTCGTGGGTTTGTTTTACACTGACACATCCCACAATGCAATGCACTGCTGGAATGGTGATGTAGTCCATTGACTACGTGCAGAATGGATGATTAATAAGCGAACTAGTAGCTAAATTGGAATTGTACGATCAAATCTAGTTAGGTGATTTGGTTTTGAAAATTTGATGCATTCATCGGACTATGCAACTTTTAGCGAGTACAAGGAGGGATGTGTCCCTGCCAAACTCATCAAACTACTGTATTTATGATTTTGATACTCATTATTATTCCATGACATGTGTACTCCATTATCTATTATGTCTTATATATTATCATATATTATTATATATTACTACATATTATTATACCGGTTTATTATTATATATTATAAATTATTATATAATATTATATACTAGTATATATTATAATATATTATAATACATTATAATATATTATTATATATTATTATACATTATTATGTATTACTATATATTACTATATATTGTCTTGAATGAGCGAGGTCGCTCATTCGGTGTCATTGCTGGACATGGCAGGCTCAAGGCCGAAGCCCTCCCCCCCCTGTCATTACTGTGGTGGTGGTGGGGGGGGGGAGTGAGTGATGAGGGGGGGGGAGAGGGGGGGAAGCCATCTTCCCCCCTCCAGCCTATATAACAACTCCTGCCAGCCATCACGGCCAGGCACTATCCTGCGGTCTTCCGGAGCCAACGAAGCTGGTCAGTCTTCTCCAAACACCCACACTGACCACTTCCCACCTCCAATTTTACCCACCCACCTACACCTGCAGTTAATTGTGCCCACAACAATCAACAAAACCAAAAACCAATCAAGCATTTAAACTAAAAAATAAAGAATACCATCTAATGAGCGACTGACACCCGCGCAGTTGACAGATCACACCTACTTAAATGTCACATTTCTGCTAATTTACCCTCTACTGTTATCTCATATTTATATCATTAACTATTGCTATTGTACTTTAACGTGAATGATTACTCATTTGTTAAATCGTTCACATGACTCATATGCCCTCATCACATATCATTTTCCCAATATATCGGGGCCTTCGCTCGTTCACTTCTTGCCCGATGATACAGTCAATGTACATGCCGCCGGGCGGGCAACGCCCATATAAAAGCCTTGATTAACCCACTCATGCCTCTGAGTCAGCTGTGTCCGTGAGCAATGACTATATATTACTATATATTATTATATATTATATATTATTATATATTATTATATATTATAATATATTACTATATATTATTATATATTACTATATTATTATATATTATTATATTATTCTATATTCTATATTATTATAAAGATATCATTGGATATTATTATGTATTATTAGATATTATCATATATTATCAGATATTATTATATATGATATAATATATAATATGTATGTCATTAAGTATATTGCATAATATATTGTACACATTATATATTAAATATACCCTCAGTAGCCTGTATATATGTTCGATCCTTCACATACTCCCCTGCCCCCCCCCCCCTCCCCCACACGATCCGCAAGAACTAGATTCACAGTATTTCGCCAGGCCACTGGAATAGAGCGTACAGAATGATAAATGGGAACGGTTCAACACACATTCTGCATTCTCTGCATAGGAAATAGACACAAGAACTTAATAATAATAGTATGCCTATATAATAACTTCCATGAATTAAAAAAAAAAGTAACCACAGAAAGAACAACAAAAAACAAACCGTATCTTGCCCATAACAGCCAGGCTGTTATGTAGCGAATCGACATGATCATACGTGAGACATAGATGGATACTCACCCTTGTCACCTAAAATTCAATAGTCAATCAATAATATCAAATTCCACCCCAGTCCTCACTCTCTTAGTCATCTCTAATACACTCTACTACTGTCCAATAACCTCCAGTAATCTCCAATACTCTCTAATACTCTCTAATAATATCCCCAACTCTTCAATAATCTCCAATGCTATTTAGTACCCTCCAAAACTCTCCAATATGTTCTAGTAATCTCCAAGACTGTCTGCTACTCTCTAATAATATCCCCAACTCTCCAATAACCTCCAATAATCTCCAATGCTATTAAGTACCCTCTAATAATCTCCAATATGTTCCAGTAATCTCCAAGACTGTCTGATACTCTCTAATAATATCTCCAACTCTCCAATAACCTCCAATAATCTCCAATGCTATTAAGTACCCTCTACTAATCTCCAATATGTTCCAGTAATCTCCAAGACTGTCTGATACTCTCTAATAATATCTCCAACTGTCCAATAACCTCCAATAATCTCCAATGCTATTAAGTACCCTCTACTAATCTCCAATATGTTCCAGTAATCTCCAAGACTGACTGATACTCTCTAATAATATCCCCAACTCTCCAAAAATCTCCAATATGTTCCAGTAATCTCCAAGACTGTCTGATACTCTCTAATAATATCTTCAACTCTCCAATAACCTCCAATATTCTCCAATGCTATTAAGTACCCTCCAAAAATCTCCCAATATGTTCCAGTAATCTCCACGACTGACTGATACTCTCTAATAATATCCCCAACTCTCCAATAACCTCCAATAATCTCCAATGCTATTAAGTACCCTCCAATAATCTCCAATATGTTCCAGTAGTCTCTGATACTATCTGATACTATTTAATATTCTCCCATAATTCCCACTATTCGCCACTCATTTCTACAAATAATCGCAAATAATCTCCAATACATTCCAGTAACACCCAAGACTTTCTAGCAGTCTCAAATATTCTCCAATAACCTCATATGCGCTTTAATATTCTCCAATGCCCTCCAGTAATCTCCAATAGTACCGAGCAGAGTTCCCACCTCTCTCCCTCTCTCTCTCTCTCTATATATATATTTGGTAAAATAGTTCATTCCACAGAATATACTTTTTTTCAGCCACGAGGCACTGGTCTATATAATGCATACATATATTATATAATACATATCTAACCTACTTTTTATATCATATATATTATATAATTTACTATATACTATGCTATATATTATATTGTATATGATATAATATACGATATATATAGTATATTATATAATATATACTGCTACATATTATATACATTATACATTTTATATATTATATGTGCCATAATCTATTATACGAATATAAATGGGCGGAGGGTTTATTATGATTTATATAATACATATATAACCTACTTTTATATCATATATATTACATAATTTACTATATAATATACTATATATTATATAATATACGATATATATGTAGTATATTATATAATATATACTGTTATATATTATATACATTATATACATTATACATTCGATATATTATATGTACTAGAATCTAGTATTATACGAATATAAATGGGCGGAGGGTTTATTATTATTTATTCTATTATTATTTATTATTAAGTACGATACCTTTATTATTGTCCTATGTGCAACGTCTATTTATTTGCTGCGGGCCAGCACCCTTCCTGCACTGCGGGCGCCCTCGCCGCCTAGGCCGCGCACTATCGGCGGGCTTCTGTGTCCGTCCAGAACGATTTTTAATTTTATTATTTGAACTGAAATGTACCCAGGACGCAAAGCCCCATTCACTCACACGCTTCTATGTTTCAACATGGAGATGGTGTTCACTTCAGTCCAAGTTGGTCTAACCTGAATTGCTTACTTCTTAGCACAAGGCACCCCTCTGCTTCCCCCCCCCCCACCCCCCACCCCCCCCCCCCCCACCCCCACCCAGCCACTCTCCCATCACTCCCACCCCACCCAGCCGTCAATGACCTCTGACCCGACCTCTGAACCCGCCAACCTACCAACCCGGATTCTTCGAACGCTCCCGCTACATCGAGTTTACAACTCGTGCTCTCCAAGCACAACTTCCCCCGCTCCCCAAGGTCTACCTGCCCAACACCCGCATCCCGGCATGCCCATGCTTGGAGAGTGACTGTGGAAGAGGACTCCCCTTGCCGTGTGGCGGAGAGTTTGGACGGAGGGGGGGGGGAGATGAGGGAGATGTGAGGGAGAGCTGAGGCAGAGATTAGGGAGAGATGAGGGAGAGATGAGGGAGAGATGGGTGAGAGGTGAGGGAGAGATGAGGGAGAGGTGAAAGAGAGATGAGGGAGAGATGAAGGAGAGATGAGGGAGAGATGAGGGAGAGGTGAGGGAGAGGTGAGGGAGAGATGGGGAAGATGAGGGATAGTGAGGAGAGGTGAGGGAGGGATGAGGGAGAGATTAGGGAGATATGAGGGAGAGGTGAGGGAGAGTGAGGAGAGATGAGGGAGAGGTGAAGGAGAGGTGAGGGAGAGAAGAGGGAGAGGTGAGGGAGAGGTGAGGGAGAGGTGAGGGAGAGATGAGGGAGAGATGAGGGAGAGATGAGCGAGAGGTGAGGGAGAGATGAGGGAGAGGTGAGGGAGAGGTGAGGAAGAGGTGGGGAAGAGGTGAGGGAGAGGTGAAGGAGAGGTGAGGGAGAGATGAGGGAGAGGTGAGGGAGAGGTGAGGGAGAGGTGAGGGAGAGGTGAGGGAGAGATGAGGGAGAGGTGAAGGAGAGGTGAGGGAGAGATGAGGGAGAGATGAGGGAGAGATGAGGGAGAGGTGAGGGAGAGATGAGGGAGAGGTGAGGGAGAGGTGAGGAAGAGGTGGGGAAGAGGTGAGGGAGAGGTGAAGGAGAGGTGAGGGAGAGATGAGGGAGAGGTGAGGGAGAGGTGAGGGAGAGGTGAGGGAGAGGTGAGGGAGAGATGAGGGAGAGGTCATGGAGAGGTCAGGGAGAGATGAGGGGGAGATGAGGGAGAGATGAGGGAGAGATGAGGGAGAGGTTATGGTGAGGTGAGGGAGAGATGAGGGAGGTGAGGGAGAGATTAGTGAGAGGTGAGAGAAAGTGAGGGAGAGATGAGGGGGAGGGGGTGTGGTTAGTGGGGGGGTGAGGGAGAGGTGAGGTGAGTGAGCGAGGGAGAGATATGGGATATATGAGGGGAGAATTGAGGGAGAGGTGCGAGGGGTGGTGGAGGGGAAGAGATGGGGTGAGTGTGTGAGTGGAAGGAGAGATGAGAGAGGTTGAGGGAGATATGAGGAGAGATGACGAGAGATGAGGGATATATGAGGGAGAGATGGGTAGAGAGGATGAGGGGAGATGATTTAGAGGGAAGGGGGTAGGAAAATGGGAGGAAGGGGAGAGGGAAAAGAGTGGAGGGGGAGGGGGGTAGAAGCAGGAGGAGGGAAGGGGAGGGGGGGGGATGAGGGGAGAGGAGGATGAGGGGAGGGATTGCGTGGGGGGGGGGGGGATTGGGCGGGAAAAGAATAGGGGGGGATGTCGGATATCTTCGCCCTCGACTGGTTTAAAGAATGCCGTTTCGTGAGCTTTATTTTACTCCAAGATGTCTATTACGTGTTAGAATTGTGTTTTTTTTGTTGCATATATAGACATTATATTTATTATATATATTATATTATATATATATATATATATATATATATATATATATATATATATTTTACTATACACATATAAACATATACACATACATAGACCCTTACATAATACATATACTGCTGCTACCAAATTTAGACTATTGCTATTCGGCGATGAAAACAAGCCGCAATGCGACTTACTCGATATGGCCAAGGTCCCCCCATACATATATACATTTTATACATATATATATATATACATATATACATATGTACATATAGACATACATATGTATACACACATACATATATACATCCATACATATGTACATATATATATATATACATGCATATATATAATTATATACAGAGAGAAAGAACTATGTATTTAGCGTTGGTGTGTGTAGGAATGAACCATACTATAAATAGCTATATATACACATGTGATATATATGTAATATATATATATCACAAGTTCTCTCACAGATATGTCGGGCTGCCTTACATTAAACACTGTTGCTACTGCATACCGACAGATAGTGTCATTCTGCGAGCATTCCTGCCATTGCCACTCACAGATGAGTGCAGCCACATCTGCCAACACATGCAACAACAGACTTTTATTAAATCCATCGCCCCCTCCAGGTCTGACAAAATTGATATCTTCCAAAGATGGTGTACATTTGTGTTTGCCCACCATCCCCCTCTACTCCCCCCTTTCTTCTTAAACAGTTTGTTTCGCATTATGTATGTATGTATGTATGTATGTATGTATGTATGTATGTATGTATGTATGTATGTATGTATGTATGTATGCATGTATGCATGTATGTATGTATGTATGTATGTATGTATGTATGTATGTATGTATGTATGTATGTATGTATGTATGTTTTATGCATGTATGCATGTATGTATATATGTATATATATGTATATATAGTATAGTTATACGAGTCTTACCTTGGTACAGATGATGGATAACTGTTGTTTTACCGAGGTATAAGCCTCGGATAGATGTGGGCTAGGGAGAGGTAAGCACGTCCGGTACCAGCAATCTTAACCTACTTATTGAGGATAAAAATGACTTTCAAACAATGGATACTATTACTTTACCGAAAAGGTACACCAACGGAATAGATGTGGCAGGGTGTGGCGGGAGGGCCCTAGCCCACATCTATCCGAGGCTTATACCTCGGTAAAACAACAGTTATCCATCATCTGTACCAAGGTAAGACTCGTATAACTATACTATTTTACCTCGGTAAACAGCCTCAGGCTAGCCTCAGGCTAGGGAGACCTTTACATAATTCATTTTTATCCTTAATATCATTCTTTCTTATTATTATAACATTCTAAATTTTTGTTCTCACCTATTCTTGTTAGTTGGCGAGAAGACGCTTTGCAACGCCGGTAGGCTTTTCTAGTCGTTTATTATAATGTTTTGCAAACGACTTAGCCGTCTTCCAGCCTGCATGCGCTAGTATTCTTTTCACAGAAATACCAAGCACCCGTGCCTTGGAGACCATGGCTCCTCTAGTTGAGTGGGAAGAGTATTTACTCGTATCCACTCCAGCCAATTTCAACACCGTAATTGTCCATCTGGCAAGTGTGTCTCGTGAAATCGCCTTATGTGGCTTTATAAAGCTCACTAATAGTTGTTGTGATGCACGTAAATCCTTTGTCTTGTATATATAAGCCCGTATGGCCGACACAACACATAATTTCCGATCATTCGGAAAACAGTCTAAGTGAACCGTTGATAAAGGGTCACCTAACGTGTTCGATTTAAGCAATTTTTCTAAATCAAACGTAGCTTGTTGCTTGTCTATTTCTAATCCAGTTAAGGATAAAGCAACAATCGTCTGTCCTCTGTGTCCGGTTACTAACAATAACAGGACCGCGACCTTAAAACCTAACTGTTTTATATCTAACCACGAGTTGTGAGGCCAAGCCTGAAACAACTTAAATACTATAGAAACATCCCAAAACCGACTATACTTTGGTTTTGGAGGATTCCTTTGATAAATTGAACGAAGTAAATAACAAATAACATAATGTTTTCCAACTGTTTCGCCATCAATTCTAGGTAATATAATTGATAACGCACACCTCGCCGCATTAATCGATCCAAAGGAAAGTCCTTCATCCTCTAGAGAACGAAGAAACCGAGCTACTTGTGAAATCTTTGGATTTGTTGGCTTAACTTTCATTAACAAACAATGTACACCCCATTTCTTTAAATAGGTTGTATACATTTTGACAGTTCCTGGCCTCCAGGCATCCGATACTATCCTATCCTCAGTAATTCTGTCCAATCCAAATTGCTGTAGCTGCTTCCTTAGAAAAGGAATGCCAATAGGGGCGTCGTTGACACGTCGCCGTGAACCACTAGCGGTCCGTGGTGCGTCAGATTCCCGAGTTTTCTTGGGAATCGTATACGATCTTTTGCCAGTTGTGAAACTGCTGGCAGCCAAGGTTGCGTGTCCCAATCGGGCACCACCAGTATCGCATGTGTCCCTTCCAAGCCGATTTTTCTCACTACTCGGCTGATAATGCTAAATGGTGGGAAAATATAAAAATAATTATTTTCCCAGGTAATAGCAAACGCATCTACTTTCCAAGCATCCGGTTCAGGATGCCAAGAAACATAACAGGGTAACTTGTTATTATTTCGTGATGCAAATAAGTCAACTTCAGGTGTACCCCATTTTTCACAAACGAAGTTAAACAAAGGTGTAGAGAGAGACCACTCTAAATGGTCATGGAAATTTCTACTTTTATAATCTGCAAGTGTATTTTGTGACCCTGGAATATGCGCTACAGTCAGCCAGACTTGTTGAGCCTGTGCCCAGTTCCAAATCAGTTTAGATAACTGATTGCAAGACTTTGATTTGGTTCCACCCATGTTACGAATATATGCCATGGCAGTAGTATTATCAGTTAGTATTCTAACCTGTGATTTATTTATCTTTACTAAACTACGTAAGCCCAGATAAATAGCACGCAATTCTAGTGCATTAATATAGTCTGATTTTTCATCATCAAGCCATCTACCTCCTGTTGTGACCCCATCTCGATGAGCTCCCCAACCTTCTAACGAAGCATCAGTAGTAATTACTGTATTAGGTTCCGCCATGCGGATTGGATTTGGTGAACTTGCTATATGTTGCATCCACCATCCAATATCCTGTAACCCTTCTTGCGAAATAAACATCTTTCGCTCAAAATTGCCTTTAGTTCGTGTTAACGCTAAATTTTTATCTATTTCTAGCGACTTAATATGGGCCTTCCCATATAACACAGCAGGTGCATATGAGGTCATTATGCCAATAAGAACAGCAACCTGTCTAATTTTTGGCTTTGATAACTTAATAAGCTGAGTCGCTGTAGTCATAAACTTAATTAGTTTTTGTTCTGTTATCGACACTGTAAGGGACTGTGTATCCAGAATAAACCCTAAACATTTGAGTTGTTTTGTTGGTTTAAACACTGACTTTTGTTGATGTACATAAAACCCCAATTTAGTGAGTAATGCACATAAATCCAAAACTGCATTCACACAACCAATTTGTGTTGATGCTATAATAAAAGAATCATCTATGTATGGAAACATTATGTGACCCTTCCTCGCCATTACCGAGAAAACAGGTTTAAGCAATTAGTAAATAAACGTGGCGCACAAGCTAAGCCATTCGGCATGCAGGTAAACTCATAGAGTTGGTTATCCCAAATAAATCGAAGAAATTTTCGGTATTGTTCCATTATGGGAAGCGTATAATATGCATCCTGTAAATCAACACTAGCCATCCACGCATCTGGTGTAATCAGATCTCGTGCCGTATCTAGAGAGAACATTTTAAAATGTCGATATTCCACCCTTTTATTAAGGATTGTTAAATCCAGGATCATTCGAACATCACCATTAGGCTTCGGTCTCGAGAAAATGTTTGAAATAAACTGTCCTGAACAGTGTGTCACTTTTTGTATAATTCCTTTCTCAAAGAATTTATGTACCTGTTTAGTTAGTGCGTCTCGTTCAACTGGTTGAATGTTATATGGAAAAGGTATTATACTTTGTACAGGAATTTGTGTAAAGGGAATTTGAACACCCCTAACTATTTCTATAATTTCTTGGTCACTAGTAATTTTGTGCCACTCAGAAATATGATTCCTAATATTACCAGCCACAAAGTTGCTTACAGTTTGTGTGTTTTTAGAGGCTGCAGGGACTTGTAAAGTTTGTGTTTGGACCTCTACTTGGACCCGCCCCTGGGGAAAGGTCTCGACGAGTTGAACCCTCGACCTATTGGCCGTGCGGTGTTGTCGGTCCAGCCTGGGCGAGCGCCCCGGCCCCGAAACCCTTGACCGAAGTTTGAACTCGGTCTGGTTCCTCTGGTGAACCGTCGTGGACGAAAATCCCCTCGTGACTTTTTGAAACGAGGAACTTCCTGTTTCTTCTTGCCATCCATGTTTTTGCCACTCTTGGCTGCAGTCTCTACCTCTTTATAGAGGTATTGTAGTTGACCGCCAAACATCTTGGTATTATCTAAAGGTTTCCCTTTAATCGGCTCTGGAGCAAGATAGAGCGTAAACTCCTTCCCCTCATTATCGGTAACCTTCTTAGAGCGAGCCACTTCTTTGCCAGCATCTGTGCAAACTGACTTGAAGACATTTTCATATCTTCGAAACGACAGGTAATTACCTGCCGCCGCTAGTACTGCAATGCCTTTGTCCATTGTCTTAGCCAAAGACGAGAACTTATTTTCACTCTGCATCCTATTAGCCACAGGAACAATAGCTGTTAGGGTAGCCAACACTGCCTTATGCACTGTGTGCAACACATCCTCAAACTTCTTACGGTCATCCGTCATATTGACATCCCGATCCATTTCTTTAATGATGGAGTTGGGAACACCCTTTATGCCTGTTAACTCATCTCCTAACTTGGAGATAACCTCCGCCGGTTTGAACGTGCGAAAATGACCATTCACGGTCTCGCGCATAAGCGTAGTGGTTTTAACCCGCTTAGCCTTTGGCTTCTCCACCTTCTTAGCCACTTTAGTGCCAATGTCCGCATAGACCCCTTCATATATGGTGTCTGAGTCTGATTCCGTAGAAGTAGACTCAGTGGACGACTCAGAAGAAGAATATTTCCTCTTCCTCTTCTTCTTTTTGGACTTAGTCTTCCGCTTTTTGCGAAAACCAGTCTCTGCCCGCTCCTTGGTGAATTCATCACCCGAAGAAATCACCTGTTTCTTCTTCTTCCTCCGTTTAGGAGAAGGAGGAGGAGGAGCCTTAAGCTCCACCGCCGAGTCTGTGTCCAAGAAATCCTCAAATGAATCCTCTTGGACACTCGGCCTACGCCGCTTCCGAGACACAGGCGATTTGGCAGTCAAGATGTGGCTTTCCAATCTTGCAAAGCGAGCCTCCCAATCTGGAGGCGCAGGCACATCAGGCACTGCGTCCTCGTCCGGGTCGGAGAGGATATGCGCCCGGGGCTGTGTCGACGGCCCTGCCGACAACACAGGTGAGGAGTCGTACTCCTCGTCCACTCCACTCGGAACACGCCCCTCGGCTGCTGCTGCACCGCGCTTACTCCGCTTCGTGGCCATCGGGAACTGAAACAAAAATTTTTGGTCAGTCCCGGTATATATATATGTCACAATATGGTTGTTTCAAACTCATTTGGACATCTATTGGTGTTGGCGTAATAAGCTAAATTTGTGCGTGGGTTGTGGGTCAAGCCCAAACCTTACGCGGGGTCGGGACCAGTGTATCGGCCCGCCCATCCCTCTGTTCCGCACACTTCTCCCACCTGTGACTACTACGTCAACAAGTTGGAGAAAATGCTACGAAACTCGGAGAAACGCCTGAAAAAGTTTTGTCTAGGGGAGTCTATAAAAGAAACCCAGGAGCATCTCCAACATTACTCTCTATTAGAGTACGAGAGAATTTCCACATGAGATAGGGCGAAACCCACATCTCTACCCATAGTCACACGGTGACCCGGGTGTTGACATAACCGCTAATGACCGGTTTGGTTCCTTCGAGAAACCCACTCGAGTGTTCTATCCTTGGTTGTTTATAACCAAATAACTCGTCCAAATTGGACCAACGAAAGTCTAAACTTTCCATATTGATGCTCTAATGCATCATAATTAAGCTAACCACAGTTTTTATTATACTTACTGCGTATTTGCTTGTATGTAGACTAATTTTGCCGGAGCAACCCAACGACACGTTATCCAGTCGTGAGTTGTATATGCTAATTGCTGGTACCGGACGTGCTTACCTCTCCCTAGCCTGAGGCTAGCCTGAGGCTGTTTACCGAGGTAAAATGTATGTATGTATGTATGTATGCATGTATGCATGTATGTATGTGTATATATGTATGTATGGGTTTGAATCATTGTCGAGTCAAACCGAGGACTTAAAAATTGATACTTGTCGCATCCTAACCCGGCGCTCAGCATTAATAGGATAGGGCAAGGACTGGTTAGCTCAGTGTCAGGATAATGTGACTGAGTGGGATATCGGGTCCTGATGCCGGCAGCCTGATTTCCCAGTGGGGAAGCACCAAAAAGTCACCATGAGTACACACTGTCACAGGTCGATACCTGTCCTGATATGACCTTAGATGTTGCTAGGACGTAAAACAACAAACAAACAAAAATTGTATGTATGCATGCATGTGTGTATGTGTTGGGGTTTTATATCCTGGAAACATTTAAGGTCATATCAGGACGGGTACACACTCTCACATTATCCTGATAATATGAAAGCCAGTCCTTGATCTATCCTAGTCATGTCGAACACAAGGCTATGTAGCGATAAGTATCAATTGTGTAAGTCATTGGTTTGACTTGGCTGTGATCTGGTGATTCATACTCTCAACCTTCTGCACGGGAAGCCTGCGCTCTACCCGATTTGGCCACCACGTCCAGTGTATATGTATACGTATATATGAATACATGTATTAGATGTTATTACAGTATATTCAATTATATCAAAATATATCAAATTATATTAATCATATTAATTATATTCATTATATTAAATCCTATTAAAATATATTGAATTATATATAAAACAGTCTGAATTATACTGAAGTATACCGAATTATACTGACTTGCATTAATGTATGGTAATTTATTATAATTTAATCTTATTAAACCCCGCCCCCCAAACAAATTAAATCTGCCTCCACATCTTCTGTCACCGCGGAAGTAAAACCAGGTGTGTTCAGCCAATTTCTCATCAGAAGTTATTTGAATCAGACCTAGACATTCTTCTTATTTGGGAAATGTGTAGAAGGCAACGAGGGAGGGAGTTTGTGAGAATATATGTGTAAATATACATAGTAGGGCCTATATATATATATATATATATATATATATATAGTTATATATATATATATTTATATATATATTATATATACATATATATATATATACACATACATCAGAATGTATAATTGTGTAAATATACATAGTATGCATATATATATATATATATATATATATATATATATTTATATATACACGTATAGGCCCATTAAACCAAACTTGAAGGGACCCTAGAAATTTGTTTGGATTAACCGATCATTGGTTTAACCGACCTATGGCTTTGAGTTTGAGTAAGGGTGTATTTCACATGTAATATACAATGTATCTGTACACTGATTACTGTTTTTTATGTATATACAGTATAACCCTGTTAAACCAAGCTCAGTTAACCCAAACGATCGGTTAATCCAAACTATATTCGGCGGTCCGGCAAAATACTACCATTTATCATATAAAAAAGTCTCAAATGACCTTATAACCACATGACAGTTTGGTTTAAGCATACCGGAGTGGCCTGGGGTCCGACAATTTTGTTTGGATTAACTGATAATTTGGATTACCCTACTTTGGTTTAACCAACTTTATCAAACCCTCCGTCGGGCCTTCTTCACAATGCTACAACTACAAGACATTCCAGTTATTCTAGTAGGATGACCTACTTTCACTTGCACCGGAAGTAGCGGGGCGAAAAGTCGTCTGCTCACCATAAAAGACACACTCGTCTGCCTTGTTTTTGTCGTCTGCCTTGTTTTTGAGGCGCCGTCCCAGACAACCTTAGACAAACAGAAACAAGATAACTGTAGCCTAAAATAAAGATAAAATGAGGACAACGGTTTGAAACGATGACATTTAGTTAGTTTTTTTTAAAGTGCGTATATCCCCGCCCAGTTTATTTTTGTTACTCTCTGTTTGTTTTTGCAGGGGGCTTTACATCCTAGCAACATCTATGGTCATATCAGGATGGACACCGACTTGTGACAGCGCGCACTCATGCCAACTTTATAGTGCTTTCCCCACTGGGAGACTAGGTCGATGGCACCATGATCCGGCTTCCCACTCAGTCACATGATCATGATTCTCAGCTAACCAGTCCTGGCACTGCCAGGCTAGGTATCGCGAATGGTAGACAGGAAGTGTGAACACTTATTTGTCTCAATTAGTATCAATGCATTAATTCATTGGTTTGACTCGGCCAGGATTCGAACTCCCGACTTTCCGCACGGAAAGTCTGCGCTCTACCGATTCGGCCACCGCGTCTGATGGTAACTAAGCAAACTAACCAACAACGACATTCAGTTATCTTCAAATGACGTTATCACATTTTATTCCCACTATTTACATGTTAACAACCAATTATTGTTTGACTTAGCTTCGATTGACAAATGGTATTTAAAATAAATGTTGATGCCAGGCTAGTCCCCCCCCCCCACGCCAGCCCCCCCCCCCAACCCCCCACCCCCAACCCCCAGTATTCTGAAGATGCACGATAGTCTAAAACTAACAAAGCCTACATGGTGACAGTGGGGGAGGAGGGGGGGGGGGGTCTGGGTGGAGTGGGGGAGGCGTTATGCTACGCCTAGCTGTCACCAGGGTCAAGGGTCATTGGTGCCTAGATACCGTTGCCCTAGTAACCACGTGCCTGGATATAGAGACGGACACCTGTAGAATAGGGGCATTCCAAGTTCCTTTTGCTGGTCACGCAGAAAAGACTAAAGCTGCGCCCGGTGTAAAGATTTCAAATTCCCCCCTGATTGAAGTTCCCCCACGGGAACTTGAAAACGTTTACAAATTCATCTCATGGGAATTTGAAAACGTTTTCATTTTCCCTTCCTCGTTTTAACTTTCCCTCCCCCCATTTTGGGGAAATTTCATGACAAATATAATAATACACAGAGAATAGCATAATGTAAATTATTACTAGTACAACAAAGCATATTTCACCCCAAATGACACAAAAAGTCTCCAAGATGGCTAAGAAAAACATATTATAGGTCTGAATTTTAAAACGTATTTTAAAGTTTTTTAAACAATTTTATATTCCCGGTGAGGGGAATTTGAAAATAGGGGGAGGAATCTGAAAACTGTTTTTAATTTCTCTCCCGGGAATCTGAAAACATCTTCAATTTCACAGGAGCGAAATTAAAAAGGTTTCAGATTCCCGGGGGGAACTTGGAAAGGGGGGAAATTGAAATCGGTACACCGGCACTCATATGCATGAAGCAGTGTTAGCGAGCCAAAACGCGTTTAGACGGGATTTCTGGTTTAGCGCCGAAAAGTCGGTATGCATGGAGCAGTGTTAGGCCTAACACCACAAGATTAAACTAGGTTAAGCTAAACCAGAAAATATCTGGTTTACAGGCTGTGTTAGTTATCAAATCTATTCAATGCTATCATATTTAACAGAATTACATACGCAATAAGTGAAATTTAAGCAAATTAACCCTAAAAACGAAGTGATATTAACGCAGCAGCCGCATTGGCGGCGATATTACTAGTTATATTTTCGAATCGACGAACGTACAGTAAGCAAACCGCCGCCTACGCCAGTATGGAAAGCGACGTCCATCCGGCGGCGGCGGCGATTTGTTTACTTTACACTCGTCGATTCGAAAATATAACTAGTAATATCGCCGCCAATGCGGCTGCTGTGTTAATATTGCTTCGTTTTTAGGATTAATTTGCTTAAATTTCACTTATTGCGTATGTAATTCTGTTAAATATGATCGCATTCAATAGATTTGAGCTAAATATATGGATACAAACGCAGAGGGATTTCCCAAATCTATAAATAGATTCATGTTTATCTATCACTCACCGTTTAGACCGCCATGCATACCATTTCGACGCCACCGATAAACGGTGATAGCTATACGGTGTTAGAGGGATAACACCACACGCCGCTAACACTGCTCCATGCATACGGGCCAGGTCACAGCTTCAGTTTAAACAGCGGAAGTTGGGGTTGGTGCTGCCTCCAGCCCTATCCTTCACTATAGACCCTATGCTTTAAACTCACTCTGCATCGATATACAACCACAAGCCTCCTGATGACCAAACCTGGTAGGATTCTTAACATCACATTTTCATTCTAATTTAGATTGCTGTGAAATTATCCAAGCAAATATTTTAATTTAATGAGATAAAATACCATTTCCTCTATCATGGTGTATAAGTATTCACCACCTCACCCTCACCTTCTACCTTAAAGTTGCATAGTCCGATGGTTTTGAATTTCAGAATTTTTTTCTGAGATAAATATATCAGATCGATCACTGGTATCTATTTTACATTAGTTCAAAGTTACTTTTATTTTAAATGGTAATGTTTTGAGATATTTTGAGTGCAAACATGGAAAATTAGTTTTGGCATGCTTGCCAAAACTCTGACACCATAGACTTCTGCAGTAACAGGTTATGTTAATTCACTCAGTATTGCCTTCTACGCAGAAATAAATGCTTAGTAAGTGCATCAGTATCTAAGTTAGATATGTAAAATCAAATCTAGATAATTGGTTTGGTTTTGAAAATTTGATATTTCATCGGACTATGCAGCTTTAAGTTGTAAGCTATAACTGCGACACGGTCTGCTGGGTCCCAGGTTCAGTCCTTACCAATAGACCAGCAGAACTATGTTTTGTTTGTTGTTGTTGTTGTGTTTTTTTTTACGTCCTAGCAACATCTGAGGTCATATCAGGACGGGTACCGACTTGCGACAGTGCGCACTCATGGTGACTTTTTAGTGCTCCCCCACTGGGAAACCAGGCCACCAGCACCATGACCTGATATCCCACTCAGTCACATTATCCTGACACTGAGCCAACCCGTCCTTGCCCTATCCTAATAATGCCAAACGCCAGGCTAGGAACCGACAAGTGTCCATTTTTGAGTCATTGGTTTGACTCGACCAGGATTCGAACCCACAAACTCATGTGTTCGGATCTCCCGATCTCCCAAAACAGGAGACGGATGCTCTACTCATTCGGCCACTCCATCTGGTCCCGTATTGCTAACGGGGAGAGAATGTTGGTCACCTACACCACACACCTACACCCCCACCACACACCTACACCACCAACAAACACACCTACACCCTCACCACACACACCTACACCCCCCACACACCTACCCCCCCGCAGAACCTCCACCACACACCTACACCACCAACATACACACCTACACCCTCACCACACCCCTAAACCCTCACCACACACCTACTTGCCAACCAGACCACTACACCCCTACCACACCCCTACCCACACACACCTACACCCCCTCACCACACCTACATTCCCATCCACACGTCTACACCACCACACACCAACCTACACCCCCACCACCCACCACCCCCCCACCTACACACACCTAACCATCACCACACCCCAAACCCTCACCACCCACCTACACCCCCACCACACAACCTCACACCCTCCCCACACCCCTAACCCCCCACCCCCCCCCCCACCCACACCCTACACCCCCACACAACACCTACCCCTCCCTACGGCCAAACCCTCACCGCCCACCTACACTCCACACACACGCCTCCCCCCACACCACACCTTCCCTCACCACCCCGTAAACTACCACCACCTACCCCCACACACCACACCTACACCCCACAACTACATCCTCACCACCTCTTTAAACCCTCACCACACAACTACACCCACTCACACACCTACAGCCCCACCACACACACCTAGACCCTCACCACACACACCTACACCCTCACCACACACCTACACCTACACCCCACCACACACACACCTACACCCCCCCTAAACCCTGACCATCCACCTACACCCCCACCACACACACACCTACACCCCCACCACACACACACTTAAACCCCATCACACACACCTACACCTTTACCACACCCCTAAACCCTCACCACACACCTACACCCCCACCACGCACACCTACACCACCAACACACACACCTACTCCCTCACCATACCCCTAAACCCTCACCATGTATATAATTCTCATGCTTATTATTATTATTATTATTGTTATTATTACATTACTGTCTTCACCTACTACTCCTGTAACCTCGTTTGATACGCCCCCTTTGTAGTTTGGGTTACTGGAGGCTGGTCGCAGCCTGGAAAGCGGGAGGTCTGCTACGAAGCAGCTCCCCTAATTCCCCTCCTGCCCTCCAGGTGGTGCGTCACCTCCACACTATCTACCCATTTCGCCTCCGTTTCAGTTGGTGAGTGATTGAGAATACAGTAGCTTCATTTGAGCAAATAATATCCTTCTTACCCTGTAACAGCTAACCTAGTTCAAATTTCATCATCTGATGGTTTTGAATTTCTGCCATATTTGAAACATAAATAGATTAAGTTGATCATTATAATCAACTTTACTTAAAGTTAGGTAGTCCGATGGTTTTGAGTTTCTCTCATTTTCTGAGATAAACATGTTAGGTTGTTCATTATAATCGACCTTACTTTAGTTTGTAGTAACATTTATTTAAAATCGCTAACTTTTGAGATATTTGAAATGGAAACATGCTAAATTAATTTGGGCAAACTTGCCACACCACAGGCTTCTGCAGTAACAGGTTCTATTAATTGACTCAGTATCCCCTTATATGTGACGACACATGTTTAATGATGCGCGGCAAGGAAGGACGAGGAGGCGTGAGTGGATAAAAGGGCACTTTATTCAGAAGTGCCGGAATATTCATGGATAGTACAGTCATCAAGCATGAATAATTAGATATATCAAGGGAGATATGCGGCATCAATGTAATGAGGAGTAATCACTCATGAGTAAGAGGTAAGTAAAGTATAATATATGAGGCATCGTCATGATATATAAAGTGTCAAATGTCAGTTGGATAATGAGTAATCAATCATGAGTAAGAGAGATATAAAGTATAATATATGAGGCATGGTCATGATATATAAAGTGTCAAATGTCAGTTGGATAATGTTAGTAGTTGGGCCCGGGAGGTGGACGCGAGGAGCCCTCAACCAAGATGGAGGAGCGGGCTCGAGGGGCCTCCGAGGGGGCGAGGCAGGCGAGGCGGGCATGCACCGCCTCGGAGGTCCATATGACGGCGGGCCTGGCATTACTCCGCCAGCAGACTGAAGGATGACTTCGGTGAGAGCGTAGGCAGGGTGGCTGGAGACAGCGGAAGTACACCAACTTCTAAGTTGGATATGTAGAATCAAATTGTTGTGGTTTTGAAAATGTGATGTTTCCATCGGACTATGCAGCTTTAAAGTAACTTTGATATAAAATGGCTAACTTTTGAGATATTTGAAGTATTGACATGTAAAATTAATTTTGGCAAGCTTGCCAAAGCTCTCACACCATAGGCTTCTGCAGTAACAGATTCTATTCAATTGACACAGTATTCCCTTCTATATGCCAATGCATGGTCAGAAAGTACGTTAGTATTTAAGTTAAATATGTAGAATCAAATCTAAATAATTCTTTTGGTTGTGAAAATTTGATGCTTCATCGGACTATGCAGCTTTAATAGTAAAGCTGCATAGTCCGATGAAATATCAAATTTTCAAAACCAAATCAATTATCTAGATTTGATTTTACATATCTAACTTAGATGCTGATGCACTTATTAAGCATCTGTTTCTGCGTAGAAGGCAATACTGAGTCACTTTAACATAACCTGTTACTGCAGAAGTCTATGGTGTCAGAGTTTTGGCAAGCATGCCAAAACTAATTTTCCATGTTTGCGCTCAAAATATCTCAAAAGTTTGCCATTTAAAATAAAAGTAACTTTGAACTAATGTATAGTAGATACTAGTGATCGAACTAATATATTTATCTCAGAAAAAATAAAAAAATTATCGCACTATGCAACTTTAATCTTGGTAAGAGATGGCCAACGCAGCGTAGTGAAACACAACGATCTACTCTGTTACTTCCAACTGACAGCTAACTGCCCTATGCTTTCTACTAACGAAAACTATACCAGACTCAATTACACCACCACGTCATATCACATCATTCCACTCCATGAATAACGTTGTTGGAGTTTTACGTCCTGGCAACATCCAAGGTCATATCAGGATGGATACCGACTTGTGACAGTGTGCATTCGTGGCACCTTTGTAGTGCTGCCCCGTGATAATGTGCTAACCTGTCCTATCCTAGTAATGCCAAGTGCCAGGATAGGTAGGCAGAAGTATCAATTTATCTGACTGGGCTAGGATTCGAACTCTCGACTTTCCACATGGGAAGTTTGCGCTCTACCGATTTGGCCACACTGTCTGCTATTAAATTAAAAAAGAAAATTTGTCTCAGAATAATCTACCTCGTTAAAAACTTAAGCTCAAGTCATGGATATTCTGATTAGGTGTATATGCTTCTAAAAGAAATAGAATTGTTCGACAAATTCATGTATATGTACAGAATTCATGTAAATAATATGTTCTTGAGAATATTCAGTTATACTTGTCCTCGTCTTTGAATTATCGAGAGGTTAACTGCTTTGGGGTCTTACATCCTAGACACATGCGATGTCATACCAAGACGGGATACCCAAACAGAAAGTTCTTTGTCGAGGGTTTACACACTAGCAACATCTGAGGTGATATCATTTGGCTACTAACTTTTGATAGTGCGCACTGATGGTGATTTTATAGTGCTGCCCCACTGAGAGACCAAGCCATCGACACCATGATAATTCAGTCACATTATCATAATACCGTGTAATCCAGTATTTGCCTTATCCTAGTAATGCCGTGTGCCAAGCAAGGTAGCAACAAAAATACACTTTTTATGCCATTGGGTTGACTCGGTTGTGGATCGAACCCACGAACTGCAACACCGGATCAAATAGAAGGAGCACACTCCACTTCCAAGCATATATACTACATTGCTCACGCACATACACCCTTCCACACACACACTCACACACTCACACACCTTCTCCTTTGCCCTCTCACCGCCTCCGCGCCTCTAACACCAACGCCAACCCCGCCTGACCCGGAAGTGACCTCAGACACCCCGGAAGTGAAATAACGATGCATCATGGGCCGTGCTCCTCCCTCGCTCCCTCGTTCCCACGCCTGCCTCCAGGGGGCCGTCTGGATCCCGGACACGTGACCTCGGGTTAGGATCCGTCGACCACGTGACCCGCCGGGAGTGCACGTGAACGGGCCGGTGTGCCACCACGTGACCGGACCCGACGCGCCGATAGAGGGCGTGCGGGACCGGAAGTAGCGGCGGAGTATTGGCGTTTCTCTTCGCCTCCACTAGAGGTCGCCATATCCTCTGCCTGTCAGGGAGGTTCACTAACAAATCACAGCTAACATTATTAGTTGGTTGTTGGAGTTTTATGTCCTGGCAACATCTGAGGTCATATCAGGACGGGTACCGACTTGTGACAGTGCACACTCATGGTAACTTTATAGTGCTGCCCGACTGGGAGACCAGGACGCCAGCACCATGACCTGATATCCCACTCAGTCACATTATCCTGACACTGAGCCAACCAGTCATTGCCCTATCCTAATAATGCTGGCTAGGAAGCAACAAATATAAATTTTTAAGACATTGGTTTGACTCGACCAGAGTTTGTTCGAACCGGTGAGTTCGAATCCCACGATCTACCAAAATGGGAGACGGACGGTCAGCTCGTTCGGTCATCCCGTCTGGTCTAGGTGAGTTGCTCATGCCTGCACACACGGAGCGCATTATTTAGTCTTATCACACCAGACTGTCGGTGGAGTACTATCAACTGCTCACAAGCAAATCTACAGTGAAATGTACATGTACCCACTGACGCGTATCTATTGATTTAAATGCTATTAAAATATAATAATTGGGTCATTCTCTAAAACTGGGCACCAAAGTGTGACATGGAAACCAAAAGTGAAAACCTTCCAAATAATAGCAAAAATCCTTTCAAATAATAGCCTAATCCAATGTGCTATGAAGGTATGCATGTTGTGCATATGTCAGAGTTGAACAAAATTAATTTCACTTTTTGAATTAGATCTTATACAAATTGAGCAATACATTAATATCACTCGTGTAACATGAAAATCAAAGACACACCCAGAATCTCATTTTAACATATACCACATAGTCAAACAAGATTTTCTTGATTACTGTTAAGCAGACAAGGTTATAACTTACAAGAAAAAAGTTGAAAAATAATTTGAAAAATAAGTTGAAAAAAGTTTGGCTACATGTATGGTGTAAATGTGTAAATTTTCACATTTTCACTCTAGCGCAAAATCATACAATTATAATTTTGATATCTTTTGTGGGATAAATGCAATACATGTAGAACTGCTAACATACCTAATAGACAGAGGCTGCAATACTTATTTGACTTGTTATCAATAAAACAAAGACTTAATTATCAGTATCGTAATGTGGAAACCAAATATATGGTGCCCAGTTTCGGAGAATAACCCAATTACCCATTTAAATTTCTTAAATTACATTCCTTGATTAAGCATGTGAAATTTCAATCACGGAACATTGGTCTTCCTCATTTCACTGATCCTTGCCCTGTTCTGGTAATATCGAGTGCCAGGCTAGGTAGTGAGTGACACGTATACATCTTTAGGTCATTGATTTTACTCAGCTGGGGTTTGAACCCAGGTTTCGAATACCACAAAACGAACGTTATTGGTTTGGCTCAGAAATGATCTTGAGCCCCACATGTTCGAACCCCTTGACCTGCCGAATGGGATGCAGGGATTCAGCTCATTCGGCAATCCCATCTGTTCTAATTATTATTCCAATCTCCATACTTGCATTAATAATTGAATTAATTTTTTTCAAAGTGCCAAATAAAAAAAAGAATCTCCTGTAACATTCCGAATTGCTTAATTAACTTATCACATTATTAGGTTTGTATATTGACACCTTCTGTTTATTCTTGCATGTACCATTCCAATATTGTATAATGCAAATAAACACCCGCAATTAATCAATATTATAATATATAGATAGGATAATCACTTATCAATGTATAAAAAGCCGGAGCGACTCATCTCTGATTATTGTGTGAATTATTACTGCCCAGTAAATTATTTGTGTGTACAACGAAAATTAATGTGGTTTGGCCTAATATGGCCTGATGGGATCGATCCCTCCGTCTGCTACTGCAGCGCCACTGCGTGTTCGTGCCCTGCGCCCCACTATTCGGCCAGTTCGCACCGGGTTTTCAAGCTTTAACCGGTTAGGCAGTTATCCTAGCCAAAGACTAGTATTAAAACTGATCAACCCATACCCATGTTGTTCTTTGTCTTCCAGACCGTAGCCTAACTTTATATATATATATATATATATAATGTATATATATATATAGTATAGTTATACGAGTCTTACCTGGGTATAGATGATGGATAACTGTTGTTTTCCCGAGGTATAAGCCTCGGATAGACGTGGGCTAGGGAGAAGGAAGCACATCCGGGTCCAGCAATCTTTACCTACTTATTCAGGATAAAAATGATCTTTCAATACAATGGATACTATGATTTTCCCGTAATGGTACAATAACGGAATAGACGTGGTAGGGTGTGGTGGGCGGGCCCTAGCCCACGTCTATCCGAGGCTTATACCTCGGGAAAACAACAGTTATCCATCATCTATACCCAGGTAAGACTCGTATAACTATACTATTTTACCTCGGTATACAGCCTCAGGCTAGCCTCAGGCTAGGGAGACTTTTACATAATTCATTTTTATCCTTAATATCATATTACCTTTATTATTAAGATGTTTTGGTATCATTGTATTAGTTATTCAAAAATTTAAAGTTGTAGTAACAGGACGGCTACTTTAAAACCTAATTGTTTTACATCTAAATGAAAGTTGTGAGGCCAAGCCTTTAACAACTTAAATACCATGGAAACATCCCAAAACCGACTATATTTTGGTTTAGGGGGATTCCTTTCATAAATTGAGCGAAGCAACCAGTGAAGCACATGTTTACCGACTGTGTCTCCCTCGATTCTAGGTAGAATAATCGATAAGGCGCATCTGGCTGCATTGACAGCCCCAAACTCTAGTCCTTCGTCCTCTAGAGAACGGAGAAAACGGGCCACTTGTGCAAATGTTGGATTTGTTGGTTTGACTTTCATTAGCAAACAATGTACACCCCATTTTCTTAAATATGTTGTGTACATTTTTACAGTTCCTGGCCTCCATGCATGGGATATTATTCTGTAACTGAAGTGTTCATTTCCTACAGGCATGCAAAGTTAATCTCTGCTGAGTAACTTTATGTAATTAAAAATGTCATAAACCTGTGTTCCGAAAAGGAATGCCAGAAGGGGTGTTGTTAACACATCTCTACGAACCATCAATGCTTAAAATTTTCCCCCTTGCGTGTAGGAAAAGTATAGAGTTTGTGACTGGTAAGGCTAAAACTTCCAAGCCTTGCTGCGTGTCACAATTGGGGACTATTAAAGCCCTCCTTGCTACTCTGCCGATTAGGCTGAATGTAATAAATTGTATTTTCCCAAATTAAAGAGAAAACATTTTTCGAATTTCCCAAAAGGTATGCTCTGGATACCATGAGACCAATTCTATAATATGTTATTATTTCCGGATGCCAAAGAATTTATATTTGGCTTTCCCCATTCCAAATTAATTATGTTCTTTAATTATATGGGTTGGACATTGTCCCTCCCATGTTGCGAATGGAAGCCATTGCTGTAGTTTGTTTGTTTGTTGTTGTTTTATGTCCTAGCAACATCTAAGGTCATATCAGGACGGGTACCGACTTGTGACAGTGCGCACTCATGGCGACTTTATAGTGCTGTTCACAGGGAAAACCAGGCCGCGGACCATGACTTGGTATCCACTCAGTCACATTATCTGACACTGAGCACACCAGTCCTTGCCATATCTAATAATGCGAGGCTGTAGAAGTGACAAGTCTCAATTTTAAAGTCATTGGTTTGACTCGACCGGGACTCGAACCCACGACCCCACGATCTACCAGCATGGGAGACGGACGCTCTAACTCATTCGGCCATCCTGTCTGGTCCATTGCTGTAGTACTATCTGTCAACATTCTGACATAGCATCTGGGTATGCAGACTAAACTACATTACCCTAAATACACTATTCTCCAGTCTAGACCATTAATATGATCTACCCTTCTTCATGAAGGTATTGGCCTTCAAAAAACCCTTTAGTTCCATCTTATGCTAAATTCTTAGCTATTTGCCGCAACTTAACTTAGTAAATGTACATTAATCATTACTTTCAACTGCGCGTCCAATTAATCATCAATATACGGGAACCGAAAGGTCCTTCCCGCTGTATGAGCGAACAAATTGTTGTTTTTGGAGCTTAGTAAATATGCGAGAATCACAAGCTAAACCCATTGGTAAACAAGTAAATTCATATAGTTGTTCATTTCAAATAAACCGTACCAAATTTTTGTCTGTATCATGAATTGGTTTGTAACTACCTGTGAGCAGGTCAACTGTAACTGGCCCATAAGAAATGACCCATGTATGTATGGAAAAATTTCATTTATTTTTACCTTTTGGAAAAACCTGTTTCCGTGGCCATGTGAGTTTGCGGTGCAACCTCTACTTGTTCTCTTTGAGATTTAGCTGAGAGCATTGCTCCAGCTTCTTGAGCCGCTTCTCCATCCCTGGATAGTCGGCATCTGACCTGCTTCCCTCCTGTAACCTAGAGTGTGGCAGGGAAGCTTAAACCATCACCTCTGGTGAGGACTATTTATCATCGTCAATGGGATCTTCGGGCTTACAGCCCTTCGTATCCCACAAACCCTTAACTCACAAATGTGTAAGGATCAATGAATTTTAGAGTTTTCAACCAACTGTTTGTTTGTTGTTGTTTTTCGTCCAGGAAAATCTAATCCTATCTAGACGGGTACCGTTTATAACGTATATACCCATGGCTAATAAAGCCAAAGTACCTCTCCAGTCCGTACCGATCAATGAAACTCAGAGTGTTCAACTGACTGTTTGTTTGTTGTTGTTTTTCGTCCTGGAAAAAATGTATAAACATATCCAGACGGGTTCCGTTTGGTACAACCCATGGCTAATAAAGGCCAAAGTACCTCTCAGGTCCGAAAAACCTGTAACTCTCAATTAAAAGTTTTAGTGTACCCAAACAGCGGGATGTGGCTTGAGCCAACCTCGCTCTCCGTTTCTAACGGGGTACCAAATGTGATGTGGTTATAACCATAATCGGTGTCCGCTCACTCACGGGCGGGTTACTGCAATGAGGCTGCAGCCTAGCTCTCTCTTCGGTTTGGCCCGGGCGGTATCCCGGGCGAGGTATTGTGATGAGGCTTCAGGCAACATCGCTCTCCATTTTGCCACTAGCTCTAAAAAACTAATACGGCCCCAGCCATCACTGCTTGCCATTAGGCAACAGCGGCTTAACGTTATGTGGCCTCTGGCAAGCTCGCTCTCCATTTGGTCACGGGCGGCAATACTGGTGTTGGAGAACGTATTCACACCGTTCCAACACAGGCGTCTAGCCTAAGTGTAATGTCATATGGTAACTGTATGGAAACCAACCTCCATGAGGTGTAGAACCCAGTATCTATGTCAAGTTACCGAGGAACTAAACGCAATGTGGCTTCAGCCAACCTCGGTCTCCGCTCGAATACGGGTGGGTTAAACGTAATGTGGATTTAACCACAATGCTCTCCATCTGCCAACGAGTGTCACAACATAATGTGGCTTCAGCCAACATGTCTCTGCGCTCGGCAACGGGCGGCTTAACGTTATGTGGCTTCAGCCATCATCTCCTTTCATTCGCAAATGTAATGTGGCTTCAGCCAACATCGCCCTCCGTGTAGTAACGGTTTTCAGCCAACATCGTTCTCGGCCTAAACTGGATGTGGCTTCAGCCAACACCTCTCCCCGTTATAACGGGCTACCACGTTGCGTGGTTGTAACCATCGGCCCTACCCGCCGGTGACGGGCGGGCTACCACGATGAGGCTCAGCCAACATCGTGCAGTTCCACATCTTCCCAGTCCCGAAGCAACCGTACCTCATGGTCGGTCTCCCCGTCTGGGTCGGAAGGGACTATAGTCTCGGGCTGAGTCGACGGCAAAGCCGTCCACCCTGGAGAGGAGTGAAAGTCCTTCTCCGGGCGAGCCGCAGGAGCTGATGCCCCTGCCTTACTCTGCTTCGTGGCCATCGGCATCTGTCACAATCAAATGTGACCAGTACCGGGATTTGACTAAGCATCACAGGAGGTGATTAAACCAACATCTGTGCGTTTAGTGGTGTTAAAGAACGTATTTATACCGTCTCAACACAGGCGTGATAAGCTAATGTATTGGCGAAGGTTGTCAGTGTTAAGACCGAAACCAAACGCGGGGTCGGGACCAGTGTATCGGCCCGCCCACCTCTCTGTTTCATACACTTCTCCCTCCTGCGGCTTCTGCGCCAGCAAGTTGGAGAAAATGCTACAAAACTCGGAGGAACGCCTAAAAAATGTATTGTGGGGAGTTATGATAGAAACAGGATCATCCTCAGACGTGATGCTTTTTGCGAGTCGAAGAGAAAATCACTTGGAGATGCGGTTTTCACTGCAGCTTTTCGGCTTTCTCTCTACGCATTCACGGGTGCAACAAACAATCAGTAGGGTTTTGTTTTGAATACCAGCACTCTTTGTGCCGGTCACCTATCATTTTATCGTTAGTAAACTATACCTAGCTCAGTACGACTTACGAAGTTCTGTAAACTTCCAAAAGATGCCAGAATGCAAAACAAAGCTATTTATACGCCGTTGTATAAATACTTTACAGTATAATACAATTTTATCAGGCTTATGTCAATGTATTGACTGCTGTTCCTCCTGAGTAAGCTTAGTAGCTTTTCAATTATTCGTTTCCTCCAGTGTTATTGGGTTTAACCGAAATATAAATATATATAAATAAATATAATATCGTAAGTAGCGAACTCCGGGTCGGCAAGGCACCCGGAAACATTCAGTGTTGCAGAAGTACAGCCATCAGTGCATCAATGCGGCTGAAAACTCCCCAAAAAACAACACACGGGCCGCGTCGACTCGAAAAACGTACCGGAATTCGGAACGGTAAAACGCTAATAATTGCGAAAATACAGTCGCCACCTATCTAAAAATCACACAAAGGACGTCATTGTCCTTAATAAAGAAACGTGTGGAACGGTTAAACCGTAATATACGTCCTTCCTTAGCGAAAGACGAATAAACTATAAGAAGTAATCGAGTGATAATAAGGGATTTAAGCGAACGAACGAAACCGACGCACAAAGGCGACTCGAAAGCTAGCGAACCGGACTTCGGAACATTTAAACGGTAATAATTCCGAAAATACAGTCGCCACCTAGCTAAAACTCACACAAAGGACGGTAATGTCCTTACTAAAGCACGGTGTGGAAAATAAACCAGGAAATCCAGGTATTTGTGGAGAAATTTGTATAAAAGTATCGCTGAACAACTCGCGTACGTACATGTACCTCGAGATTCTTATGCTAAGTGCTGGACCCGGATGTGCTTCCTTCTCCCTAGCCTGAGGCTGTATACCGAGGTAAAAAATATATATATACAGTAACACCTCCCTAACCGACCACCTCCACAGATCGACCACTCCCATATATCGATCTCTTTATTGGGGTCTCAACAATACCAGTGTACCCATATTCTAACTCCCTAAACAGACCACCTCCCTAAATGGACCACTTAACGTCGGTCCTTAGGTCGGTCGATTTAGAGAGGTTTTACTATAGATGAACCTCGATCCAACGGACACCGATGCAACGGATTCTGGATCAAACAGACACAATCCACCAGCCACCCGTGTATACTCCCACCCCTCACCCACCAACATCCACACCCGTATACTCCCACACCTCACACATCCACACCTGTATACTCACATCTAAGGTCATAGTCGCATTGAGCATGCTGAACTCTGCACCCGCTCTAAAAGCTCTGTCACACATAACCGGATTGGGGAAACGGAAAGAAACCGAACAAAGTCAGTTGATATCCGGCAAAGTCTGGTTTGTGTCCGTTGCATATCCGTTGATATCCGTTGATATCCGGCCCGATCCATTACAAGTTCTGAGCAGGCTCGTAACGGATTGCGCTGGATTGTAATGGATTGCGCCGGACTGACCTATGTGGTGATTATCCGTTCCCGTCCGTTCCCGTCCATTACATTTCCATTACACGTCCGGTGCCGTTCGTTATAGTTCTTTTTGTATTCTGGTATGCAGGTATTGCAGGTATAGCAATACCTCAGGGAGTTTGACGCCCCTGCCTTGCAGAGTTGTAAACCACTGCCTTGTGGTACAGGTTCTTGACAGAACCCAACGCTAAGGGAGCAAACCCTAAACAGAAAACCATGTCACTGTGGCAGCATTAAGGGCGGTTGATGTATGGAACTCCCAACATCTCCTGACCAGCCACTGCAGGGACAAATAGTTTTGCGCCTGTCTTGACATGTTCTTGCCGGTGTGAAACCTCTATTTGCTCCCCGAGAGAGTGCCGCTGGTAACTTGCAAAAGCCAGCAGCACTTCAACACTTTTGCAGGCAGCTTTCATGAAATGTACAATTAAGACCGACTCATGGACGCAACTCTCACAGCAGAGAGCTAAATGGAGAGCGGCAGTCAAGTAATGAAAGCAGTCTTTTTCGCATCGCGACCGACAGCATGATGATGGTGATGATGTATTCTGAATTGTCCTTTGATCATTAGATATGTTA
Organism: Branchipolynoe longqiensis; assembly: GCA_030323885.1. Taxonomy (NCBI): domain Eukaryota; kingdom Metazoa; phylum Annelida; class Polychaeta; order Phyllodocida; family Polynoidae; genus Branchipolynoe; species Branchipolynoe longqiensis. The sequence continues at coordinate 14,408,474 of CM059201.1, forward strand.
TCAACCGTTACCGTCCATTACCCGTACATTACATAATCGATACATTTCAAGTCCGAATAACACTGGACTAGAATATTCTTTGTCCTGTTCTGTCCGTTGTTCAATCCTCCATAGTGTGACAGGCACTTAACTCACACATGAAGGCCTGCTTCTAGCCAGAGAAAATGTTGGCACCTGCTTCAATGTCGTTGCTCAGCGGTGACAGACAGTTTCATAGGACAAAACCGACATCCCTATCACCCCATCATCATAGCACCAGGGAAACTTGGGCCATGTTGGGCCATGTTAGGCCAGCCGCCACACAGCATCATAATATATGAGAACATGCTCAGTTCGGGGGTCCTTTGGTGGCATGCTCGGCAAATTGCTAGCAAAGAAAGATGGGCTGGTGCTGGAAACTCCAGCCGACATACACCGAGTCTGGAGCAGAATGTGATTGGATAGGAGTAGATAACAGATTCACCGCCTGCCTATCCAGACTAGCACCGAATGACAACCCTGCTTATAGCCTTGTCACACTATGATGTATCTCGCCGGCACGCCGCCAATGTGCAAAATTACTTTTAATCTTCGAGAAACGTCAAGCTTTTCGGCGTCAGCGCAATGTATTGGTAGTGTGCAGCCGACGTTGTGCAAAAAAACCTAATAAGTTTGGCGTGCCGTCCTGATATGACCTTAGATGTTGGTAGGATGTTAAACAACAACAGACAAAAAAAGCAACAGTTTGGCACAACGTCTGGGAACGAGCCTCGCACGCGCGCGGCGTCAGTGGAAAAAAGTATACGTACCTCCAACGCGTGTCTAACGTGTCTCGACGTCCTCCTAACGTCCCCATAACATTCGCACCCACACATTGGCACACGTTGAAAGTTTTGTGCAAGCACAAAACTTTTCGCCGACCATCACCGTCCATCAACGTGTACGAACGCTCGACTAACGTGCGCAAAATGCTTCCTGATGTCTCCCGACATTTCACCAAAAAGTGACACACGTCGACGCGGATTGGCGAGAAACGTCATAATGTGACAGCACCATTAGCGTTACATAGTCCGATGAAAACATCAAATTTTCAAAAGCAAAACACTTATCTAGATTTAAGTAAATTTAATAGAACCTGTTACTATTGAAGTCTATTGTGCTAGAGTTTTGGCACGCTTGCCAACATTAATTTACCATCTTTTGACGTCAAATATCTCCCAAGATAGCAATTTAATTAAAATAAAAGTTACTTCAAACTAAACTAGAGTAGATTATAATGATTAGTGTACTGCATTTAACCTTTTTTTTTTAAACCCAGAAAAGTTAGGACATTCAAAAGCATCGGACTATGCAACTTTAAATCCGAGTAAAAACCAGTTCAGTAGGAATTAACTGTGGAACTTGTGGTGCACGGATTAAAAAAATTCTAAATTGGCTTAAAGTTGAGAAATTTAGAGCAAATGAGAAAAAAAAACCCACAAAAAACAAAACGAGATGGCAGTCACAGAATGGCCACGAGTACTTTTAAAGTGAATTAATCTACATTATTTAATCAATCCTTCACTCGAAAATAGCAGGATATAATAAATAAGTATTTGAACTATGTATTTAGCAATTTAAATTAAACAAACGTGTGATTATTTCCATAACATAGCCTTCCAATACTTTTTTCCTAATGGGTTGTTGAGCCTATTTGTACAATTATATAGGTATGTACAAGAATAGAGAAATACACAATATTCATTTTCTACCCTAATGTCACACTTTGGCCCCCATTTACCAGGAAACGACCCATATGTAAGTAAGTACCCGGATAAAGTGATGATATATAGATATATCAATGAATTATATAAATACATACGTAAGGTGATTTCAGAAAGTGACCATATGTAAATATATGAATCGGTCACATACAAATATATGAATACAGTGATTATGTATAAATATATAAATAAAGTGAGGATATCAACATTTAATGCACTAATAAAGTATATAAACGAAAAAGAAAAGAACTAGTTATAATAATATCAAACCTAGATCGGCGTTAAATAAATATATAGCTCTTACACATACTATGATGTTCATATTCATATTTATATATATTAGGCCTATATGTTATATATATGTCGTGGTCTGCACTGACCTCTCAGGCAATTAACCACATAGACAGGTAGGCGTGGGTAGGTGGTGTAATGGTTAGCACACTGGCCTGGAATGCAAAGAGATGTGGGTTTGAGTCACGCTCTAGGCGCAATATTTCCCATTTTCATCACTCCCATGACATTGGTGCCGTGACCAGGATCCTTTACAAGCTACGCGCTGTATGGTTGTTGAACCTACCCTGTGTATGTATGTGTTAGTGCATTGCCTGTATGTATGTAATTGTAAGCATTAAAAGACTTACAATTCCAGGGGGACGAGTGTAGTAGTCTGCACTGACCTCTCAGGCAAGTAACCACATAGACAGGTAGGCGTGGGTAGTGTGGTGATATCAGGGAGCCTAGGTGGTGTAATGGTTAGCACACTGGCCCGGAATGCAAAGAGATGTGGGTTCGAGGCCCGCTCTAGGCGCAATATTTCCCATTTTCATCACCCCCACGACATATAGATTGATATATTGTTATATATATGCAATATCATGAATATGGACTATAACTATATGACGACCCTTTGGTTGACAATATCCATGTTGCGGTATTGTAGATATTAACGTTCACCAACTCTCAAAAACCAACGGCCCCTTCCCTCGACTGAAAATCTAAAATTTGCCGGCAACCAAGTTTTAAGCTCTTTAAATAAATAAACTATTTCCCAAACGGCATTGCTTTCCAAACCCTTCCAAACATATTAAAGCCGATATTTGGTTCAAGCTGTCTTAAAGTTGAATGGTCCGATGAAATATAATTTTGTCAAAATTAAAACAACTACTTATATTTGATCCTATATATATCCAACTTAGAGACTGGTGATTTGGGACAGTATATACAGAATAACCCATGAATTTATAACCTCACCCCTTTGGACACTCACTTTGAAACATCCATTATGCAGGGAGGCCATTAACCAATTAGGCCAATCTCGTGGCCTCATTAGCCTCCACTGACCAAGTAGGCCTACTATGCAGGGCCATAGACGGGAAGGGGAAATGAGGTGGATGTTGCCCATCTCCTCCATGTTGGATATTCAATGCTGTTTGGTCAATTCTATAAATATAATTAATCAATTTGGGTAATTTATATTTTGAAATTTGTACATTTGTCAATTAAAATTGCATCTGCCATCGAGACTATGTATGGTATGAGGGAGGATGAGATATATGGATGACATAATAGTAAATAGTAACAGAGCAATAATATGTACATGAGACATGCAAATTCATTAGATAGCAATGCAAAATGTTAAAGGGAATTGGAATACCTCTCCAGGGAAACAAACAAACTCGGAATACTTCTAATTTGTGCCACATACATAGTTTCTACCCATACCGTATATGAGCAGTATGAATAACCTTGGTAATCTAAATGTATGTGAGGATGCGTACGCATGTGTTTTGTGAGCATCCGTTTGAAATTTGGTTGTGCCTATGCGTTATCATTTGGACGGGACTGATCGCAAATGCGCCGGGTTCTGCGCCTAATGTTATGATTGCAGCAGCCATATTTTACGATCCAGCCGGACCTGAGCATTAATGGCTTGATTGGATCCACTGCAACTGCGCATATTTCTAGGTTTAATGCTATGATGTCAGCAACTGTTCTGGTCATGTGTTATCATTTGGACGGGATCCATTGCAAATATGCCGGGTTCTGGGCTTAACGCTATGACCGCAGCAGCTGTTCCGCAGCGTATGCGCCGGTGGACTGCTCAGGATCGCCGAGCATGCAGTTTGTCATAGGCGAGTGTAGAAACTGAGGTGCTATGACCCCAGGCCATCCTCCAACGCATACTCTGTGGAACGGCGCATTTGCAATGGATCCCATCCAAACGATAACACATAGGCACGACCAGAATGGCTGCTGCAATCATAGCATTAAACCCAGAAACCTGCGCAATTGCAGAGGATCCCATCAAACCATTAATGCTCAGGCCCGGGTGAATCATACAATGTGCAGTTTGTCATAGGTGAGTGTAGAAACTGATATGGTTCTACTACCCCGGGCCATCCTCCGGCGCATACACTGTGGAACGGCTGCTTCAACTCCAGCGTTAAGCCAAGAACCTGGCACATTTGCGATGGATTCCGTCCAAAAGATATAACGCATTGGCACGGCCAGAACAGCTGCTGCCATCATACCATTAAAAACAGAAACCTCTATATTTGTGGCGGATCAAATTAACCTTTCTACAAAATAATATTTAGTTAAAAACCCTAGTGCCATGGGCCTATGTCACCAATCCGTTCCCAGAATGTTGACAAACCAAACAGAAATACCTACCTACAGCCCTGTCAGGTTCCAGGATTAGTAGGTCATCTCACATCACGTGGTCATCGCGAGATGACCATCTGGCTAATAGCCACAGGACTTTTGACAAGCTTGTCGAAATTATTTTGGGTTCTTTCAGCTCAAATTGCTCCAAAACTGAGCATTTTTCATCAAAGTTACTTGGGACTAATAAGTATTAGGATATAATGATCAACCTGAGCTATTTATCTCAAATATAACTAACAAATTCAAACGCCATCGGACCATGCAACTTTGATAGTTATAGGGGGCATTTGACTGGGCTTCTCTATGCAAATATAAAAATATTTCTTTACAAATTCCTATTCGACTGGGACCGGAAGTGAGTTCAAATACATATGATTCGGATGTGTGTTGTGGCTCCATCCGATCCATCCGTAAATCTTGCGGATAGAAAGGGCCTGGTCGAATGCGTCCATAGATAATCCCAGTGCAACAGTGCAAGCCCAGAACTTTTACGACACTTTTACGACAGCCGACACTGAGAAGATAGTCCGGTGTCGCAGGTTCAGCGCCCAGTCAGTTTCAGCGCCCGGTCAGTTTCATGCGCATGCATCAAGATCTAACATCATCGTCACTAACCTTATCAATTTAATATAATGTTTTTGGTAAAGATGTTTTCTATATGTGTACCAAACGATTTGTTTCTAGATGGTGTAATTTGAGAGATATTTGACTTCTTCTTTATTTTCTATATGAACATTGCTCACGACCATTGACAATGCTTTGAGTTTGAGTCTATACGGGCCGCTGAAACTGACCGGGCGCTGAAACCGCATCACCGGCTATGGTCCGGCTCATGTATGTTGGCGACATCTATTGGAATGCGGCGGCAACTGTGCCAGCGAACGATAGCAGCGCTGGCGCCGGTCCCACCACCTAGCGGAACGGGCCGGTACTAAGGTAACCTGTTCCATTCCGACTGAGTAGAAGGGAACGAGAAATGGACGCACCGAAGATTCTACTACTAGTAGTAGTATAATACATAATAGAATCTTTGGTCGCACTGACCTATGCTAGGTGTCCTTATATGGGGTATGCAGTATATGACAGCGAGTGTGAATCCAAATGCGTACAAGGTATCCGCTACTTTTGAGTTGAAAAATATAATAAAACATGTAATTTAATTAACCTTAAAAGTTAAATCAACAGCATTCTGGGGTCCCCATCTTGTCTTTTTGCATTCTCTCTCATTTCACCAACTCTGTGCCGATATAAGTAGCCATTAGATACTGAAACCAGGAATTCCACTTTCTGTTCCATACTAAAGCAATTTTCACCCGTATTTAGACTACGTTAACATTCATCCCCACTCTGCGTTGGGGTGAATCTTTGATCTAGAACCGAATGTGCTGTTTCCAATACAAGCAGCAAAAAGTCACTGCATACGTCGTGTGAAAGTACAACGTCTGAACACTTTGACTTCTGGATACTGAATGATTTTATTCCCCTCCAGGGCTCAAATCATAGCCGGCCAAACCTTTCCATGACGTCATCTCATTTGCATATATTACAGACGTGTCTAGACGTCTAGACGTCTATTACGCATATATCACATGTCATACGCATTGGCTTTTGCATACAACATACCACGTATATGGAATCCTAGTTTAAGACGCCTTCCATTGACCGATTTCACATTCTTGCCTTCAAGAAATTTAGCACACTGTTACTGACCCGCTAGAGTTGGATTGGTTTGTTGGTTGTTGGAGTTTTACATCCTAGCTCATAACAGGATGGGTACTGACTTCTGACAGTGTGCACTCCTGGTGACTTAACAGTGCTGCCCCACTGGGAAATCAGGCTGCCAGCCCCATGACCCGATATCCCCCTCAGTCACATTACTCTAACCAGTTCTTGCCCTATCCTAGTAATGCCAAGTGCCAGGCTAGGAAGCGACAATCAATTTTGTAAGTCATTGGTTTGACTCCACCAGGAATTGAACTCTGGCATCTTCTCATTTTTCCTCAGGCGGAGCAGTAACCGGTCCATTACAGGAGCGACACATTTCAATTTCACTTTTGCTTGTTACCTACATCAAATGTTTTAAATAAAAAGTGTACCTGGAGATATTGAACTATGACAATATATTAAAAAAAATTAAAACCTACAACAAACACCCCACACAAAAATAGGCCTACCACATTTCATTACCTTGCTAAATAGTTGTGATCCTAAAATACTGTACCTCATATCCTTTTACTTATTGTAACGTGTGTATTTTTAATTATACTAAACAAATCAAGTACAACTTTATGTAAATAAGAGTACCCATTAGTCCTGGAAGACCAGTGTTACAACACAGAGAAATGACATATATGAATCAATTTCATTTAACACTACAAAACAAATGTAGTAGCGGGTCCTGGTGCCGGCAGCCTGAATTCCTGGTGGGGCAGCACTATCAAGTCACCCTGAGTGCACACTGTCACAAGTCGGTACCCATCGTAATATGGCCTTAGATGTTACCAAGATATAAAACTCCAACAACCAACCCTCGGAATGAACGGCGTTCATAACACTATTTCAAACTCAGTCTTCCACTCTGACTACCCAGAATGCAATGCTGAATGCTGAACACATTTATTTTTGTCCCCTCTCTCTCTCCTTTCTGCTTTGACCAGATCCATTTTGATAAATAGCCTGAAACAATGCCTGACGGGTGATGAAGCATTTCCATTATATTGAAACAAAAAGGAAACAACAAAAAAGAAACAAAAAACCCAAAACACAGCAAACCTAAATGGGAAAGCATCAATTCTGATACTTTTGACATTATCCTAAAAGATCAGCCGTCACATTGAACAAATATCCAGGGATGAATTGTGTACGTGGAACAATCGCTCAGGATCAGAGACACTCCAGGGATGAAAAATATCCCAGAGAGAAAAACAGTTTAAATCGACGGCTAGGTCGACGAGAATATGACCACAACAAGGATAATGGAACGCTTTCCAAGGATAGTCTGTACTGATTGAACAGTAGATAAAGAAATTCACCCTGTACTTGACGGTTACATGCTGTAGGACTGCATCAATAGAAAACGGCCTCGATACTCTCAAACTAGTAAAACCCAGAGCCATTTCAAAGTTAAGGCAACACAGATTCTCAAACAGGATCATAAATATATGGAACAGTCTCCCACAAAATGTTATTGATGCCGAGTCAATAAATTCATTCAAGAACAGATTAGAAAAAGCATGGGCTGATGATCCAGGGAAATTTGACCCCTTATTCACCACATGCTACTAATTATTCCTTGTGTTGCATATTTACTTGCACTCAAGCAAAAATGAGAGACAAATAACTGTTCACACTTCCTGTCTACCATTCGCTATTTCGGTATTTCGATAAATCTGTCCGTTTTTTGGATGAAGAGTAAACTTCAGAGGGGGCGGTTGTAGAAGCGGGTTTTTTTTAACAACAAAAACGACAAGTCATTGGAGTGTCACCGGTGCTCTCCGGTCCTATTTTAGGTGTGCACTCGTGTCCAGTCGCCGATGGGTTAGGAGGAACGGAGGGGGAAAGGTGGGATCTGTAGCAAGAAGGTGGAAAGCGAAACAATGAAAAGGGAAAAGGGCCCCGACCAAGCAAACAACAACCTTGATCAGGGGGAAGAGTAAGCCTGGGATAAAAAAAATAGAAATGGTAGTATAGATGAGAGAGAAAAGAGGAGAGTTGAGTGAAAGGGCAGTGACTCCTTGCCCTGTGGTGGCCAGTTGGCGAGCTGGAGCCACAAATGGAGTAAGAGGTAGAAGGTGAAATGCTGGCGGGCTCCTCTGGCAGGTCCTCTTTTTAGACACTATCATTTTTTGTATCAAGGAGGAGACTGGCAGTAGAGAGGCGATAGAAGAGGTGTGAATGAGGTGGAACCCAGACAGCAAGTGCAACTGTCATCAGAACGGAATGTTGTGTCCATGTTAGGTACTGGGCCGAATCGCCAGAGCGCAGGCCTACCATGTGGGAGATGGGTAGTTCAATTCCAGGTTGAGTCAAACCAATGACGTACAAAATTGATACTTGTCACTTTCTAGCCTGGCGCTCGGCATTACAAGGATGTGGCAAGGACTGGTTGGCTCAGTGTCAGGATAATGTGACTGAGTGGGATATGAGGTCAAGATGCTGGTGGCCTGGTCTCCCAGTGGGGAGGCACTGTAAAGTCACCATGAGTGTGCACTGTCACAAGTCGGTACCCGTCCTGATATGACCTTAGATGTTTCTAGGACGTAAAACTCCAACAACCAACCAACCTCTGACAACAATTTGCTAGTTGGTGAAAATTTGACCGTTTCTTTATTGGCTTTTTACATCCTAAATATTTTAGAAACATTACAAATAGCAGATTTACCACAAATAGTTGAAATCTGCAAAATGGTTGAGATTTCTCATCCATGATTCTCTGACAGTGTGCCCTAAGCCGATGAGGTGTTATTGGCTTTTTTGTTGTTGCGGCAATCAGCGAAAACGCAGAGAATTTTCATCTCTGCAATCTGAGAGCGAAGGGTTGCATATTATTTTAAAAGAAACAAACAACTTCAGCTTATTTCAGTTGGGAGCAATTTCAATATTGAAAACAGGGCAGTTATTTATTCACAGAAGGTGCATAGTCCGATGAAAGCATAATATTATCTAAACCAAAAGACTGACCTAGATTTACTCCTACATATTCATCTGACCAGACGGGATGGCCGAATGAGTTAGAGCGTCCGTCTCCCGTGCTGGTAGATCGTGGGTTCGAACCCTGGTCGAGTCAAACCAATGACTTAAAAGTTGATACTTGTCAGACAAGGACTGGTTTGCTCAGTGTCAGGATAATGTGACTGAATGGGATATCAGGTCATGGTGCTGGCAGCCTGGTGTTCCAATGGGGCAGCACTATAAAGTCTCCATGAGTGCGCACTGTCACAAGTCGGTACCCATCCTGATATGATCTTAGATGTTGCTAGGACGTAAAACAACAACAAACAAACATATTCATCTTAGATACGGGTGCACTCACTGAGCATTTGTAATTTGCAAAGAAGGTAATATTAGACCTATTTAATATAACCTGTTACTGATGAAGCCTAGGGTATCCAGAATTTCTAAATTTAGTATGTTTTCACTCCAGGTAGGGGGTCTAGCTCCAAAGTTAGGCACATATCATAACACATACTTTAAATTAAAATAAGGTAGATGATAGCAATCAATCTAATATATGTATTTAAAGAATATGGCAACAATTCTAAACCATCAGACTGCAAGTATAAAGATCTGGTCATGTGATTTTATGGACATCACTATTTGATGTATCTAAATGAAAGATCACACTTAAGTATCTGTGACACTATGCCGGATTGAGCAATGGACAGAATTGCCTAGTCCGGTGGTGATAAGTATTAAAATGTATTAAAATGTGTCAAAGTGTTGCAACATCAGGTCAAAGGCTGCCGGACGAACGGACATGAAACATACATGAAACAGACATGAACGGATAGCCAATGGATGAAATGAACTCAAACCGGACAAGAACCATAGACATCGATCCTGCGGCATCCATTCCTAGTTTTGTGCATGTTCAAAACTTGTACGGACACAAACCGGACTTTGTTTGGTTTCTTTCTGTTTCCCCCAATCCGGTGATGTGTGACAGTGCCTTTAGAATGCGCTGTTTGAGTTCGAACCCAGTCAGTTAGGATTGGGTTCGAGATCAAACTGAGTAGGCCTACCCCGCGGTTATTATCACTAGTAACTGTTGTTGGCTGTCAGACAGAGATGGGAAGGGTCCATTTACTAACTTTAAAGTAGCATATTCCGATGGTTTTGAGCGTCTGTCATTAAAAAAAAAGATAAATATATTAGATTGATTATTATAATCTACCTTTCTATTGCTTGATGTAACTTATTTTAAATGGTTACATTTTGAGATATTTTGAGCCCATAGAGCAATACCACATGGACAATTAATTTTGGCAAGAATGCCAAAACTCGGATACCATTGGCTTTAGCAGTAACAATCAAACAATCAATCAATAGTTCCGTCCTCTAGTCGAGGGTTGGATGCAATGGTTCTCCACTTGTCCCGATGGTGTGCTGTTCTGATAGACTGTAAATAATTCAAGCCTGTCCACTGTGAAATATTTGTAAACCATCATGTTCTTGGTCTCCCTCTCCCTCTGCTGCCATTCACCTTCCCTTCCAACAATGTACAGTAGCACGTTCTGTTAAATTGCCTCAGTATTCCCTCCTATGTGGCAATAAATGTTTAATAAGTGCATCAGTATCTAATGTAGACATGTAGAATAAATTCTAGATAATTGAAATTTGATGCTTCATCGGACTATGCAGCTTTAAGTGATATTAGCGTTTACACTATTTTCTGTCTGTAAATGTAATATGCCCTCTAGTCTGGCGGATAGGTGCAATATTTGAGGGAATTGTGCCTTTGACGATAAAAACATGAGCTTTGGCACACTGTTGGAGCATGCCCTAAGGAAGATTTTTAGCTATAGGGCCATCACAGATTTGTAGGATTAGCCACCAGAATCAAGATCCTAGCTGGTCTAGAACCTGAGCTACTGGTAAAATAACATCTGGTGGTGGCCATTTTGTAAAATGGCCACAAATTATGGCCACAGGACAAATCTGCAATGGCCCTATAGCTAACAATCTTACTTAGGGCATGCTCTAACAGTGTGCCAAAGCTCATGCTTTTATCATCAAAGCCACAATTCATTCACATATCCGATGGGCTACTCGCCTATGTCACTGATTGGGTCCAAAATATAGCCTACAGAACAGGAAGTTTCAAGGTATACATTATAACTAATTCTATTTGATCATAATGTTATGACCACTACTGCACAGCAGTGAAAACAAGTGCATGCACTTAACCCTTATGAGCAGAGTAAACAAATGATCACTAAAAAAAAGATTGTGAATAAGTATAGATTTTGGTCATGTTACTTACTATCCCTTTAAAGTTGGATAGTCCGATGGTTTTGAGTTTCTGTCATTTCTTGAGATACATAGTGAACACTATTGATTGTTATGATTCACCTTAATTTAGCTTGAAGTAACTTTTATTTAAAATAGCCAACATATATAAACGATATTTAAAGTCCAAACAAACACAATTAATTTTGCCATGCACATCAAATATCTGACACCACAAGCTTCAGCATTTCTTTATTTTTTATTTTTTTGGTCCATTAGTTGTTTAAGCAGGGGAAATTTCAGTCATAGACGACTGGTCTTCCTCATTCCACTGCTGGTCGATAGAAAGCCCGAGCCTACACTTTTACCGACCCAAGGGATTTTTAACCTCCCACACCACATAGACATGGTATGAGAGCAACCGGCCTTTGATGACGCTGTAAGTTATACACAGCGGTGGAAATCCAAATTGGCAGAGCTGGGGGCACGGGGAATCGAACCGCTGACCCTCAGATTAGGAGTCTGACCTAGAGAAAAGTCAGACACTCTAACCACTCCGCCACAGAGAACGCCATAATTTAATAGGTTCTATTAAATTGACTTAGTGTTTCCTTCTATGCAGCAACAAATTCTTAATAAGTGCATGGGTATCCAAGTTTGATAATTATGTAGAATCAAATCTTTTCTTCTTCTTCTTCTTAAAGATTTATACTGCCTATCATGGATAAGTCTGAATAGACTTGTTTTCACCATTAGACAGTTTGTCGATAGAAAGCCTGAGCCTACACTTTTACCGACCCAAGGGATTTTTAAGCTCCCACACAACATAGACATGGTATGAGAGCAGCTGGCCTTTGATGACGCTGTAAGTTATACACAGCGGTGGAAATCCAAATTGGCAGAGCTGGGGGCATGGGGAATCGAACTACTAATCTTCAGATTAGGAGTCCGACCTAGAAAAAAGTTAGACAGTCTAACCACTCCGCCACAGAGAACACCCCATAGAGCAATACCACGAATCGCTCCAGAGGCTCCATCCAATCATCTATGGCATCTGGGGTGGCAGCCAAGTCAGACACTTGGATTTTAGCTTAGAAATGTCTTGTTTTATCAGACTGCGCGGCTATAACTTACGCCCACATTGCTTACATCGCTTCACACAGACATGACTTCCCCATGTCCTGACAGATTTATTTAGTTACTGCAATCACCGATGCTGTATTTGTCACAGCATCCATTAAACCCCTGGAGTCTTCTTAATGTCATACAGACAATTAATCACACAGAAGCAACTCGTAATTAATTCCTGCTGTTATTTTGGTTTCATTGATTGCTGATAGTTTAATTCCATGTCAGCAGAAAGGGCTACTACATTCATAGTGAAATATTGGTGGTATTTATGTGGTAGTCTGCTTTGCTAATCACATTAATATGAATATTTAGAAAATTACATCAATGTCTGAAATGGTCATATATCTGTCAAATGACAGCCAAAATAACCCAAATATAACATTTTTGGGGTGGCTAAATTTGTGTCAAATGACAGCAAGACTTAACTTGTAAAACACAGTTAAAATTAAGGGAGGCGATACAGTCCAATTGTTAGGAACTGTCAACTTTGTTTGTGCTTTACATTGGTAAAGAGGTCTCCTATGCTAGTTACATTACAACATTGTTGGCCCAAGGCCATGGAATATACACAATCAAGCAGAATGTGTTTCAGTGTTGGTGGACACTGAAACTCAAAGCACCCAGGGGTGGTTCTCCTTTGAGTAAAAATGTAAATTATGTTGATTAAAGCTGCATAGTCCGATGAAATATCAAATTTTCAAAACCAAACCAATTATCTAGATTTGATTTTACATATCTAACTTAGATACTGATGCACTTATTAAGCATTTGTTTCTGCGTAGAGAGCAATACTGAGTCAATTTAACAGAACCTGTTACTGCAGAAGTCTATGGTGTCAGAGTGTTGGCAATCTTGCCAAAACTAATTTTCCATGTTTGCACTCAAAAGCACTCAAAAGTTTACCATTTAAAATAAAAGTAACTTTGAACTAATGTAAAGTAGATACTAGTGATCGATCTAATATATTTATCTCATAAAAAATACAGAAATTCAAAACCATCGCACTATGCAACTTTAACAATTTTAATTATTTTGGAATGCCATTGATGCTGTGATCACATACATCACATGGGAGCTCTCATTTGGTTTAACTAATTAATTAATTTACTTAATTTGAGAAAATCCATCTTCATAGTTTTAATCATCATCATCGTCATAACTGTCATTATCAACGTCATTCTCAACGTCCCCACTACTTGCTGTCATCATCATCATCACCATCATCATAGCCATGAATACTGTCACAACCGCCACCTCCACCTCCACTGCCACCACCAGAGTCTGGCAACATCTAAAGTCATATCAGGATGGGTATCAACATGTGACAGTGTGCACTAATGGTGACTTTATAGTGCTGCCTCACTGGGAGACCAGGCTGCCAGCACCGTGGCCTGATATCCCACTCAGTCACATTATCCTGATACTTAGCCAACCAGTCCTTGCCCTATCCTAATAATGCCGAGAACCTGGCTAGGAAGCGACAGGTATATATTTTAAAGTTATTGGTTTGACTCGACCATGATTCAAACCCGTGGGTTCGAATCACACGATCTACCAAGGACGTTCAACTCATTCGGCCATCCCGTCTGCTGGTGCTGGTTCAATGAAACCAATGCCATACACAATTGATGCTACTATCCTGGCGCTCAATATTAATAGGATAGTGCATGAACTGCTTAGCTCAGTGTCAGGATTTTTTGTTGTTGTAAATATAGTTTATTCATTGAATAAAGTCTTTTGTCAGAGCCGTGGCACTGGTCTTCCAGCCATGTGACAATAGAGTTATTTATAATATATGTGAATGTAGTCTGATATTTTCATCAGCAGCTAGCTCAAATCAGCTGAAATAACAATATTAAACATTCAAAGACTTACATATGGTATAGTTTGACAATTCATATATAAAAATAGTAGTTATATGTTGTATTCATCACACTTAGATACATACATGTGTATTGATTAGACCTTTACATTATGGAGTGGTTAGGTGCATAGTTTCCCTTCATAGGTTTGTATGCCTACTATGTTGTGAATTGCATAATTATCATGTTGTTGGAGATAACATTTTGAGATGGAGTGTTAGTAGAATGGTTTGTTTATTCTGTTAGATAGGGTGTGGTTAGCTTGTAGGGTTATGCTTAAAAGGTTAATACCTCGGGTGTGTTTTTTGACTACATGAAGTAGTTTGAGGAAGTAGGTTGTTAGTAATGATGGGATAAACAATGCTTGGAGGATTGTACATTTCAGTCATTTAGTAGTCTGGTACACACTTTATTAGTGTCTATGTTTATAGCAATACTACCAGACTAATACACATTTTCCGAATTTGCTGGGCAAATAATTTGTACGGTGCAAAACTTAGTTTATTGGCAGCAGGTAAAGGAGCGTGTGGGGTGGTGGGAGGGGGTGGGGTGGCCATAGGTGCTTATAATAGATAGCAAATTAAATATGGCGACCTCATCACATGATAACATGATTAAGTGAGCAGCAGGCAATGGTGCCAGCAGCCTGCTCTCCCAATGTGGCAGCATTATGAAGTCACCATGAATGCTCATTGTCACAAGTCTGCATCCATATTGATATGACCTTAGATGTTGCAATGATGCAAAACCCCAGCAAACAAAAACAAAGGAAACAATCACCAGCATCATTAGTCGTATTGTTATTATTATAATATTAGAAAAGAGAGATTTGGAATGCGCTTCCCAACATAATACTCATTGTGAATGCATCGGACCTCAATTTCTCAATGAAGACCTATTTCTGTTTCACGCTGTGGCTGATTCCGCCTCAGGAGTAGAGACGATAATGTTAACAAAGCATGTAACTGATGAGCCTAATGAGCTGTGTTCGAACATTCATAGCCAATATAATTCATCGAACTTCACGTTACACAAATACTTAATGAGCACTCATCGCTCATTTAAACACAAAGTAGCAAGACCAAAACAACTTTACTTATTCGCAATTATCATGATTGAATATGCCAACTCTTAAGTCATAGTTTGTATACTATGAACAGTGTTGCCAACTCTCATGAAATTCCCGTGAGAGTCATGGAAATTGAAGGTTCTAATTAGTCACCTCGCGAGTCATGGATCGACCCCAGAATCCCACAAATTTCATGCGAAGGCTGAGATTATTTTCTTGAAGATTTATACTGCCTATTATGGATAAGTCTGAATAGACTTGTTTTCACCATTGGACAGTTTTGTCGATAGAAAGCCCGAGCCTACACTTTTACCGACCCAAGGGATTTTTAACCTCCCACACCACATAGACATGGTATGAGAGCAACCGGCCTTTGATGACGCTGTAAGTTATACACAGCGGTGGAAATCCAAATTGGCAGAGGTAGGGACATGGGGAATCGAACCACCAACCTTCAGATTAGGAGTTTGACCTAGAAAAAAGTCAGACACTCTAACCACTCGGCCACAGAGAACACCACAGATTATGATAATATTATGATGAAATAAAAAATGATTTGGTTATTATTCCTGTTTTTTTTCTCTAATTCATATCCTGTACTACAATGTACTTTTGATTAAGTAACTATCGTGTTATACATATGAGACAAAACTTTCTCCATTGTAACGATCAACACACTATCTACTTATGCATTTGCTCAGGATAAACTGATTTGTTTTTTTACATGGTGTTTACTAATCCCAATAGAATACATATTGATTTGAAGCAAATGTCCTTGTGTTTTCAGTGTAACCGTTTCTGTGCTGTTTTGTGACAATCGTTACTATGGACAAAAAAACGAAGAGGTAGAACCTTTTGGGACAAGCTCATATGCTAAAATATCAGCCTATAAATCCTTGGAAATGACCTCAAATAGGTGGGGGAAGTTAGACCAGTGTTCCGTTGACTGTGGCAGGAACGGTTGTGATGGTTTGAACCTGGAGGAGGGTGGTCATGTGACCGTTTGGCAGGAAATTCAAAGTCTGGTTGGGTTGGGTCAGCGGGCCCTGTAGGCGGTCGGTGGAGTTAATCCGCTAGACGGCGTGTGTGGCGGCCCCCAGGTTAGTTCTGGTTTTTTAGGTTAGGCGGCCCCACCAGTGTCATTTGGGCGACTCTCCACCCCGTAAATTACCTGTGTTACAAATAACATCCCAGACAGCACACAGTCGTCGGCCCGACGGCGGCCCGACGGCGGCCGCTCCGGCGGCCCGACGGTGGAAAACGCCGTCGGGCCAACGTTGTTTTGTCCAACCTCCCGCCGTCGGGGCGACGGCGGCTACCGCCGTCGGCCCGACGGCGGCTACCGCCGTCGCCCCGACGGCTACCGCCGCGCCCCGACGCCGTCGGGGCGACGGCGGCTGCCGCCGTCGGCCCGACGGCGGCTACCGACGGCGGCCCGACGCGGGCTACCGCCGTCGCCCCGACGCCGTCGGGGCGACGGCGACAAACGCCGTCGGGCCGACGTTGTTTTGTCCAACCATCCGCCGTCGCCCCGACGGCGGCTGCCGCCGTCGGGGCGACGGCGACAAACGCCGTCGGGCCGACGAGCTGAGAAGACACTATAATATTAGTTTTATTCAAAATTAATAGAAATCGAGATGTACGTATTGACACTATAGTGACAGTGTCTCCTTTCTGGAGTTATTGGTAGAAAAAGAACGCTGCTCAACGATCGCACGTGTTCCGGTGCGGCGGGGGCGATTCGAAGTAAACAAACCGTAAAACACGAATAATTCCATTAATAATTCGTAATAAATTACAAAACTTTTACAAAATAATCTAAGCATATTAATAAACAAACCTGGTAAATAATTCCTTTAAATTCCTCCGATTTCTGGCGTTATCTGTTCAAATAGAACACTGTCCAACGATCGCACGTGTTGTGCTGGCAACTCGAGCCGGCGACCCGAGTCAGGTGGGGATTCGAAGTAAACAAACCGCATCGGATGATTCAAATCGTATTAACACGAATAATTCCATTAATACTTCGTAATAAATTACAAAACTTTTACAAAATAATCTAAGCATATTAATAAACAAACCTGGTAAATGATTCCTTAAAATTCCTGGTATTTCTGGAGTTATTGGTACAAAAAGAACACTGATCAACAGATCGTCGACGTGCCTCGGGCGACTCGAGCGAAAGGCAAATTTTAAAGAACTGCGCATTGCGCTGCCCACGTAGTTCGAAGTAAACAAATCTATCGGACGATTCAAATCGTATTAACACTAATAATTGCCATTAATACTTCGAAATAAATTACAAAACTTTTACAAAATATCTAAACATATTAATAAACATACTTGTTATAATTCCTTAAAATTTCCGGTTATTTCTGGAGTAGAGTAGAAATGAAGAACACTGATCAACAATCGCGACGTGTTCCGCGGGCGACTCGAGCCGGAATCCAATTAAATAACTGTCGCAGGAGCGGCCCACCACCGTCGGGCCGACGATGGCCCGACGTGTACCAAGTGTGGAAAATGAATGCAAACCTGCGGCGGCCCACCACCGTCGGGCGTACGATGGCGCCGACGGTAATCAAAAGTGGAAAGGGATTGAAACCTAACGTCGGAAATCAACCGGCGGCCCGACGGTGGCGGGTGGTCACAAGTGGAAAAGGATTGAAACCTAAGGTCGGAACACTACCGTCGGGCCGACGATGGCCCGACGGTATACCAAATGAATGCAAACTTGCGGCGGCCCACCACCGTCGGGCCGACGGAGGCCCGACGGTGGCCCGACGGCTCAAAAGTTTAACCCTAACGTCGGAACACCGCCGTCGGGCCGACGATGGCCCGACGGTGAATCAAAAGTGGAAAGGGATTGATTCCCAACGTCGGAACACCTCCGGTGGGCCGACGGTGGCCCGACGGTGGCTCAAAAGTGGAAAGGGATTGATTCCCAACGTCGGAACACCACCGTCGGGCCGACGGTGGCCCGACGGTGGAAAGTCGGTGCCGACGGACCGACCAATAGCCGACGTCGGGCCGACGGCTGTGTGCTGTCTGGGATGAGATTCGAGTTGAGGTGGCAGCGTATAGCGCGCCCGCGTGATCCCTCGGCATGGAGGCAGTGGTGGATTCTCTCGGGGGATTCTTGGGGGTGGCTATCGCGTGGAATTCCTTTCCGGGTTCGTCGGGGGTGGCTATCTTGAGGGTGGCAATGTCCGTACGAGCGCGGGGGAGGTTATCAGTCGCCGCCTATCACTAAGGGTGCGCTGGTCCAAGGATGGATGCGCGATGTGATGGGGAGCAGAAATCTGCGGGGCAGGTATCAACTGGTGGGGGTAGCTCCTGTCTGGTTATTGCGGCGCAGCGTGTAGCTAAGAAAGATACGCGAGCTCGTGATCACTTTTCAAACATGTGGTCGTTGCTTTGGCTTCGGTCATTGGCCTATTCAAATGTACTGGGAAAAACGTACTCTCGAGGAGCTGTGGATTAGCCGGTGATCGCGAGGGAAGGGACAACTCGGGTGTATTTGATCGGCGAGGTTGGCGCGTCTCCGTACGGACAGGGACGGTTAAGGCTAAGCCTAATTTAAACCGCCTAGGGTTGGACCATTTGGGCGTAGGCCCAACCCAATTGGCAAGCCCGTAATACCGCCAAAGCGGATGCGGTGTTGACTATCAAGGAACCGGTGTGCAGTCAAGATGCTAGCGCGGGAACCGCCGGTGATCGCCACCCCGTGATTCTATCCTCAACCCCAGTGGAGTCGGTAATTGTGGGATGGCATGAAGCAGATAGCGCGTGCGTTCACTTTGGCTCCCCGCGCCTTATGAACGACTGTAATGCAATTTATAGTACAGCGTCAGGGGTGCGACCTGTCTCACCCTTTGTGGTAAACGCTTATTCGTGATTCCACTTTCTGGAACTTTGGACGAAATGGTGGTATTTGAGGAGTGTGTGTTAGAGGGACTATCGGGTATTTATTTAGTAACAGTGGGGCTGCGGTCACATGTGTTGGACGGAATTCAACGATATGTTGGACGGTGAAAGGTGTTTTTTTCGATAATGCGTGAAGCCCTTCACTGTCACGCGTGCGCCACTCAAGCAGTACGACAAGCATACTATCTCTGGAGATCGGGGGGAAATATTTTCATTATGCCCCTACTGTTTCCGATATTTCAGAGAAGATTGTATTTTTAGGGTGCGGATTTTTGGAGTATTATGGTTTTGTGTGAACTGCGTCGTGCAGGCAGCTTGTATCTTCAATATCCGTATCAACGTCACGTGCAGGTGTGAATTGCGTTCGCGATAGTCCAGACTGTGTCTGCTGTTGCGCAAGATGTTCGCATTGCGCCGATGACCGCTGTGATGTTAAAATATCAGCTGTAGGAGTTTGACGGTGATTCACCTAGAGCCTGTTTGAAACCGATGGTCTCAGAATAGCATGAACTGGATTAGTAGGTCAGAATACGCTAGTGTGGAGTCCTGTTGGCTCAGTGGTACCTTTGTTTAATACCGAAACCGGTATGCGGTTAGTTACGTAAGGGTACGACTATCGGGTGGTGAGTGAGCTACTGACTATGGTGAGGTTCATGGTGAATACGCTAGGGCGATTGAAACCAAACATTCCAGGTGTAAACAGCTTGCGGCAACGAGGTCATTGAGTTCACTGATGGCGGCAGTTGATCCAGTTGGAGGGGTTGCCGTGAGACAGTGTTGGCGTGCCAGCTGTTCGCAGTTACTGGTGATATTGGGTATGGTTTGGCCCGAGCTGCGTGTCGCGCAGACAGTCGCAGCTGATTGCCCCTCTACTGTTGTGAGTAGTAGAGGGAAGTGGGCGTTGCAGCATTGGGGAGTTACCGAGACGGTTACGTTTTTGTACGACGGAGGAGTCGTGGCGCCTTCTGTGGTATCGAATCCCTTGATGGAAGCTTGGCCTGCCCATCTTTTACCTTTGGCTAAGGGTTGAGGTGGTGGATGATCTGATCGCTCGCAGTTGTGGACTTTCAGGTATAATATACAGGTTTCGCGTGCCTGTGAGACGATTTTGGGCTGGACTGTGGTGGTAAGCATGGGCATTGATGTCGTGAGTCTGCCTCTTTTAGGATTCCCTTATCGGCGTTTCGTGCATTCGAAGAAAGAAGCACTGGAGACGGAGCTGCATATAGCTGCTGATAGTGGGGTGATTAGAAGTATGATTCGCCGTGGAGTTCACCTGTCCATTTAGCAAGAAGAAAGATGGTTCTATCCGTTTTTAGCATTGACTACAAAAAACTCAATACTGTGACGCGAAAAAATGGCTTACCCAGTACCGCGCATAGATGAGTCGCTCGAGGAGTTTATGGGGGTAATGAGATGGTTTTGCACTCTGGATTCTGCAATCTGGTATCATCAGGTAGCGATGGATCCGGAGGATATTGCTAAGGACGTGCTTCTAGTACTCACTTAGGCTTTTCGAGTGGAACGAGAATCCGTTTGTGCTTTGTAATGCTCCAGCAACGTTCGAGAGATGAATGACAGGATATGCTGGCTTGGTCTTCAGTGAAGATTTGCTTGGTAATCTGGATGATATCATTGGTCTTGGTCGGACACTAACCGAATGTCTTGAGCGACTTCAAAGCAGGTGTTTGACGTTAACGTTCCCTATGGCAGAAACTCAAGGCTTCAAAGGTCACTTTTAGGCGTGATACGCAGTACTGGGCGGTGGTTTCTGCAAAGGATTAAGGCGGACCCGGAAAAGCTCTCTCAATTGCGGGGTGGCCAGACCTAGATATGAAGGAAGTGAATCATTTCTTGGGTTTGAGTGTCATATATCGCGATTTCATTGCTGATATTTTGCGCGGTTGGCCTGTTTCCTTTGCAGGACTTGGTCGTACGCGAAAAAAATAAAATTGTGAGGGCGACGCTCAGGAGGCGGCATTTCTGGGCTTAAAAGGTGCCCTTTACTCAGACCCCGGTGCTGCAATATCCCGCGAGCGGTGAGGCCAGTTCATTCTGGACACTGATGCGTCGGGGTTTGCTATCTCGGGCGTGTTATGTCAGGTGCAGGATGGGTAGAGGTCCCCGTTGTCTATTGCGAGTAATAAACCTTAATAAAGCGCAGTCGAAGTTATTGCACGACAGAAGCGGGAGTTGAATGGCTATCGTCGTGTACAGCAGGAAGTGGAAACATATCTTGATAGGTCGGATTTTATTTCCGGACTGATCATCATTCTTTCTGTTGGTTGTTTAAATTTCAAGGAGGCGGAGGGATGATGGGCGTTGGTTGGCCACTTTATTTATCTGAGTACGGTGTGACACGAATGAGCATATTGGTGTACAGAAAAGGGGTGGAATCATACAACCGGATAGTCTGAGTAGGATCCCGGTCGGAAGTGCGCCGAGGTGATTGCACGGACTGCGGCGCGCATCCATTGTGAACTCGCAAGCAATTTTTCGCGATGCGTTTGGCGGATATAGATGATGATGAGCCTTTGAACCGTTATCGGGAAGTCCCCTTGCGCAGCGCCAAGATCCATCCATCATGGCGTATAATCAGGTGTTGGAGGTGGGCCGCTCGAAAACCTCTGCGGACGATCGGCGGTGGAGGAATGCGGAGAAACTCCGTAAGATGTGAATCAGTGGCTCTGATGGAACCTGCGTGAGGGTGCTCTGCAGTGGAAGGTAGTGGGTGAAAGACCTATCGCAGTCGCCTGCAGATCGGCGTGCCATTTGCATGCGCGATGATGTTGTTTTTGTTTTGTCATGGGCTTCTATAGCAGCGCACTTGGACGAGGTTCGCTCCACGAAGCGTTTGGCTTGGCGGTTCTATTGGCCGTGGCATGACTTCTGAAATATTAGGCTGTGTACGCACAGTGCCATAAATTTCAGGTGGTTAAGCCAGGGGAGGGGACGCTAAGTTACCCGTTGACTCAGAATTGTCTGGAGCATCGTGGCGCCGTCTACGTGTGACTTTGTGTCTGGGATAAAAGACGACTACTAGGGGGAATGTGTGATGATGGAGTGCAAGACTATTACACTAAGTACGTGCACTGTACCCCCTAAAAGATCACACTGCAACCCCACAGTCAGCTCAGGCATTGGTGGATAACATGGATTTTGATATTCGGTGCCCCCGCATGAGGATCCATCGTATCATAAGGGAGGAATTTGAGTCCACACTGTTCCAACCATTGTTGCCCTTGTTTGGTCGTTAAGAAAGACCGCGTACGAACCCGTACTGTCCACAATCGGATGGAATGGTGGAGCGTTATAAATAGGACGTTGAGACAGCCGTTGGGCTTGTACCAGTGAATGACTTTTCAGGATGATTGGGATTTGCCAGTCAAGTTTGTGGCACACGCATATAACTGTACGGAGCACGCATCTTACGGTGTGAACTCCGAAAGGTTACTATTTTGGGGAGGAGCTCCGACTGGCAGCTGACTGCAGTTTGGTGTGAATCGTCAAGTAGATCGGCCTTGGAACGTGTTGAAAGATGGTTGACATTGCTTTTCACAACGCGTAAAAGCGCATTTCGCGCAGCTTTAGTTCGTGCAGCGGTTTCGACAAAATCTGACTACGGGCCTTGCAGCGTGCGCCATTTCAAAGTGGGGGACCGGGTTGGTGCGGTAGCAAGCCCGCTAGCTCGTGTCCACGCGCAAAGAATGGGGATGGTCCCTTTACTAAAAACGGAAGTTGTCTCTGACAACCACAGTTATTATGGAAGGGCAAGGATGGTAAATACTCGTAAATCTAACGTTAACGCTTAAAATGCATTACACCCGAGCAGATGTCTAGGAACGCGTAACCTCCTCCAGCTGGATGCCCATGTAGGGGACGAGCCCGGCACGCTGTGAGGGTGAGGCTGGCCCTAATAGATGTTGGTGTCAGATGAAGGTACCTGGGCTTCCAGTTACTGCGGAGAGGCTATGCGCCTAGGCGGCTATGCCTGATAACGGAAAAATAAACGTCGGCGTTCCGGTCTAGAACAGTGTCCTGATGCCGATTGTATTATTTCTGTACGCAGGCTCGGATGGTGACAGCGACTTTGTACCCAGTTGGACAGGGTCCTGATGTGGGCTCGGATGCACCGCCGGTGGCGGCGATCCTGGAGCGGTAAGCATTACAACGCAGATAACTGGTATTGGGTGGGGTAGTAGGTATTAGGCTACTCCACCCTGTGTTGTTTGGTCTCCGGGGTTGGTTTACATAATGTCTTCGATCCCGTGTTACACAACGAGTAACGCAGTAATTTTGTTCAGTTAAACTTTGCTACGCGTTTATTTTGGGAGTAGTGGGAAAGACCGGGGGCCCTGGGGCGCAATGAATGGCGCAGTTTTACTACTTGATCTGCGTAAAAGGCCATCTGCCTAAGCCCGTCGTGTATGATTATCTTGCTATTTCTTGATGTAACGCGTGTGTGAGTTTGACGGCGTACTGCGTATGGCAATAGGAGGCCGCGGGGAGTGTTTATGTGTGCTGCGGCAATGGTTTTGTAGCTGGTTACTCGCGGTTGGCGTATCGGGCCTCTTTTAGCATGTGCAATGTAACCGGCGAGGGGTTGTTACCCACGCATTGCGAGTTGTTGGTGGCACTGCGTGGGTGGCCGGGACCTGTTGCCGGGGGGGGCACGGTATTGTCGCAATGGCTGGCGGGCCACGTGGTCGAGCAAACTAGGTCACTCTGACTTCTGCAATGACTGCGGGGGGGGCTTCTCTGGGCCACGTGGTGCGGTGACGTCAGCGTACGCGGGCCGGGGGAGTGCCGCCGTCGTGAGATTTGAAGTTGGCTCCTATGTGGGTCACGCTGGGTTGTAACCGGTGGCGACCCTGGTGTGTTTTGATTTGCGCGAGTGATGAGCACTCTCTACTTGTTCGTCGGCTAACTTTGCAGATCTGCGAGGAGCACGTGGGGGATTCCACTCTAAAACTCGGCTGCCTGCGGAACGAGGTGGGTGTAATTGTTCCTATAACTGTTTACCCATCTCACGCCTATCAGTATTGTGTTAAGTTGTCCATTTGTACATAGAGATTGCAAGGCCGCACGACTGTGTTTGTTTTGTGCGTTTAGGCGCACAGAACCTACACAGCGTGTGCGGCGATCGTACGGTGGTGAGGGAGACCCGGCTGATCTGCCTGTGCAGTTTTCGTCGTGTTCTATCATGCCGACGATGAGAGTTACTTCGCCCGGCACCCCTTACGGGAGATCCGAGGCGACATCTTCCCTCGATCGTCTCTAGCAGAGGTTGAGGGTAGCGACAGCCGGGGATGTATCGTGTTTAGGCACGATTAGACCTTTAGGGCGTGGGACGGTAGCCTTTAGCAATGTCTCCATCGCTGTCTAGCCCACTGCTTGTCGCCCGTGTTGACGGTGGTCCAGAGGTCCTCGGAGAAGGTCGGATGGTCGGTCAGGTCTCCATTAGGGGTTGCTGGCCTGTCGCTTGCGCTTCTCCTGAGGTTCTGTTGACACCGCTCGCGTGTCCTCTAGGGTATTGGCTGAACGGTTACGACGTTTATAGCACTGACGAGCTGGCACGCATTTCGAGCGTGGCGCCGAGCAGGCGTTGACAGTTTGGGTCGGCGTGTTCATCCCGTACGATCCAATTCTCCCTTAGCCCAGCTGATGGGGGGGTGCCCAGTCTCTCGGCGGTGTCCCTGTTCACGCCAGGTGGCAGCACACGCCGCGTTTGCTGGCCGACCTCCTTGCGTATACCGCCCGTGAGCTCTGGTTTAGTAGGAACTATCGCCTCTGGGTCAGCTGGTTCGGCTCCTCATGACAGCGGCGGATAGCAGGGGGGAGGTTCTGGGGGTGCGAATGGACGTAGACCCCCGGTGTTAACTACCCCGGTTGTGGTCGGTGAGGCAGCCAAGGCCTCCTCCCCTTCCACAGGTTCGTAGCCCTATCGGAGGCACAGGTGAGAACTGCGTGCGGAAAGCAAAGCTTCCATACGCGTGACACGGGTTTCTCAGCCTGTGGAGAAGAAGGCGAGATATCGCCTAAGGTGTCGTACGGATCGCAGATTATCGTTATCGATAGCGATGGATCACTGCGGGACGTACCCATAGACCCCTGGACGGCGTGGTGACTCCGGCCTCCGGTGGGTCGGGTCGTGAATGCTCGTCGAGTCGTCCCGCCTCTGCTGCCCGGGTTGTTCCATCGGAACAACCTGGGGCATCGAAGGAGTGACCTGGGCCTTGCTACTGGGCGAGTAGCTCCAATGATCGCCTTTTGGCGTAATCAACGGTCAGTTGGGGTTGAGCTCGGTATGAGATTGCCGAGGACCGCTTCCAACGTCCCGAGTGGATTGTCCCGTCGCGTAGGGGGGTCCCGTTAAGCTGGCGCGTTTTCATGCTGGGAACGTTGGCGGTATTGACGGAAGACTCTGTCGCGACTGTGGGCACGATCCATTTGACGAGCCACATAGTCTTGAGGGACTATGCAATACGTGGCAGAGGGGGCATAGGCAGATTGTCCCGGCCTTTGAATAGTCCCGACGGGGAGATGAGGTCTCCGACTATGAGGAGGGCTGGCGGAGCCCGAGGTGAGCCAGTCACCCGTTGATGTGGTAATAGCCATGGTGAACTTGTTGTTCCGCTCGCTTTCCTTTCCAGCGGAGCGGGAGGGCAACACGAAAACAGGAACTGGGTGTCCTCGGCTAAGTTTCGAAGGGTGTCCGCCGGACAAAGGCTTGCCTGTTCTGTGAGGTGCACCGATCGGACATAGGCGATTCCCCCAAGCTGTTTCTGCGGTTGTCGCATTTGGCTCGTCACATTAGTGAGGAGCATTTGCACTCCGCGCCTCAATGGAGATGTGTGCGTCCATTCAACGCGGTGACAGGTTTGTGAGGGGTGTCCCTTCGATTAAAACGAACTGGACAATACTTCGCAATAGGACGCCGCGGTGTGAATGATCACTGCACTTAACCTCATGGAGGGCCACGGTCGGATGAGGACGACGTAGTGGCGGGACTCAGTAGATTCAGTGGAATCCTGACTCCAAGTCACGCCGCGCAAGTGACCTATCACGCATAAGCAGCCGCCCGGACTTCTACCTGGGCAAGGAACCCCGCTTGCGTTGCCACGGCAGCACAGGTGATCGCCTTGCAACCTCTTATGACAGAGGGTCGGCGGAGCTGCGTCGCGAACGGTTTTATAGCCGGTTCGAGGGGCAACTTCGGCGAGACGGGAAGAGTCGTTCGTGGTTGGCGGTGGCATCGAAAAGAGGAGTACTGCGGCCGGGCGCGGTAGGTGGCGCAGTAACAGTGGGCGGCATCGAAAGGCTGGCCAGGGGTAAGGGGAGAGGGAAGCGCACCTCGACTCTGGTATCGCTTCATGTAGGTCTGCTATCAATCTGGAGCGGAATCAGGGGTCAGACAGGTCGGCCTCTCCACCTCCACCTCCACCCGCCGCCACCTCCATCGTCAGCTCAGGGCGTAAGGATTGGCCTGATTTGCAGTCGCAGCCCGGGGCTGGATGGAGGAGGGTGGTAAAGGCGGCGTCGTAAGCGCAGAAGTTTTGGCAGCGGTCACCACCCGACATCGTTGAGTGCGGTGGTGGGCACGTGGTCCCTTCCGACGGCGACAGTCCCAGTTGGCATCGGTTCTCAGGCACCGGTGTATTGGTCAGGTTTCCGCGCGTCGGTGTCGGCTGCGGGATCTGCCTCTCATTGAGTGCGTCAGGAGCCAGATGAAGGAGCCGTAGGACTGCTGCGGTGGTAGCCTGTCCTGCTGTGAGTCAGCCTGTGTCGGGGCGGCCGGTTGCAGCGGATGCCTCCGGTAGCTGACCACCGGTATTGTACTCGCGCTGGACGGCATAAACGCAGCGGCTCTGCGAGGCGAATCGTTCGACAGTGACTTCAAAGATCACTGATCGGTCAAGAAACGACCTGGTCCAAGCCTTCATAGAGGGCTTTGACGCGGTTGTGGCGCAGACTCGGATACTCTGTTTACGCCAGGCTGAGTAGGCGCGGTGCGGATTTTGACTGTGTGGTCGAGGACAAGAAGGTTGTCGAGCGCAATTGGAGGCATCGCGCGAGCAGAGGGCTCGGCCGGCTGAGGTCATACTTGATATCGATATGCCTTACATGCCGCTTTCCGCCGAGACTTCAGAAGCTGGGATGGATCACTTAGATCCTTAGACTTAACTAGCTACACATGTGGATCGGCTGCACGGGCTGCCGGCTAGTTTGGTGGTCTGTCTGCTGCTACGGCGCATCGGACCCTGCTCAGCCGCGCAGCGAGTGCCCCCTTGATGTAGACGAGATTCCATATGACAGGTAGCGGGAGGGTGAGCGATGACTAGTTGCTCGCGCGGCTAGGTGTCGCTCTCTCCTGGTCGAGGATTTTTTGGGACGTCTCGTCGGAAAAATTCAGATGACCAGGTGACGGGGGTGATGAGCAATAGTGGACTGTAAAGCGGTTTAACTGTTGATCTCTCTCGGTCCGAGGGATTCTGATTGAACGTGACAATCAGATGACAGGTGGCAGTTAAGGTTAACAGTGACTGACTGCTTGGGCAGGCAAGTCCCGGGTGTATGCCGGCCGAGGATTTTTGGTGTCTACGCGGGGGTAATTGAAAGACCAGCACCCCTGTGGCGGTGATTTAATTTTTTAGTTTTTTTTATTAATATATATATAATACTTTAATAATAAATAGATAATTTTTGATATTCATCTCCCTGAGGGGTCGGAATACCAGCCTTGTATATATGATGCATGTTGATGAATATGATAAGATGTTTAATGTTTTTTTACATTGATAGCCACGATGTAATTTAGCATGTCGTACTGCTTTGATATAAATAGTGTTTATTTTTGCAGAACACGATTGGTGAGTGATAATGTTGTTGTGGTGAAAGCCTTAGTTTCTCTCTCCCGATGAGACCAGCTTCTTGTGTCTTTGTTGTTTTTTTTTTGCAGTGGAGTTGGAAATAATTTTATTATACATATTTTAATTATTTTCTTATATCCTCATTTTCACCTCGCTTTGATCTTCCTTTTCCACACTATAATGGAAACATTTATCGTCTAAATTTATTACCGGTGGGACGAGTGGTCCAATGGTGTGGGAGTTGTGGGTTACACTGTACATTTCAGCACTAAAAGATTTTCCCATGCAGTGTCGCCCTGCTCTTGTTTTGAAACGCATTTCTTAAATAAATAATTACTACTAAAGTAAGCGCTTCTGGCAGAACATGAAAGCCGCGTGTGCATCGGCTCCTGTTTGATCAGTTGAGATGCACGTGGGTGTAAATTTACTTTGGGTAGGAGGCCGGGTTCTTGCTGCAACCCAGTCTCCGTAGAATGTTGCATACCGAACGTTGTATCTGCGGAGACTTTCCTCAATTGTTATAAGTAACACCGCCCTTCTACATTTCATGCACTCTGCACCGGAGCGGGGTCACCGAGCGTGGCGGCCTGGTGCGGTGGCGTGGCGTGTCCCGCGTTGCTGCCGTCCTGTCATCTACTGGCCAGGCGACGCGGGCACAAGGAGGACGGTCTGAGGAAGCTCCAAGAGGAGCCGCTCCGCGCAGAAGGAAGAGCGTCCCGCTACGGTTCTCCAGAGATGGGGGACAGTGGGGGGCGGACTGAGCAAGTTTCCCTGCATTCATCTGTCAAGGGGTTCCACTTGTGGGTATGAATTCTCTCCCAGCAAAACATTCTATTCACTCACTACATAGAGGTTGGGAAGCGTCGTTTTTGTGCGACTCATTTAAAGACTCTTCTTCACCTAGATTAATGACATGTTTGCCTGCAGCTAGCTAGATGCATAACCGCTATTTCGCTGCAGGCAGGTCTAGGAATGCGCAAAGGGATACATATCGTTGTAAAGCTTCTCCCCTTTCCAGTAGTTCTCCATGTTGACTTCATCATTTTCTCGATCTCATCGGTTTGCATCTGCAAACGGTGAGGACTCTAAGGGGGGCATGTAGTAGTCTGAACATGAGCTCTACTATCACGCCCGTAGCAGCAAGACTACGACGCCATCAGCGCAGTACCTACTAACCGCGCTAGAGGCGCACTGGTCACCACCGTCAGACCCTAGCCCGGCTGACCTCTACTGCGTGTGGTTGAACCCCACCCCCCCCCACACCCCTATAGAGTCGCTGTGGGATCGCGAGTCAGGGCGGGTCAGACAACTATACAGACCCGTGAAGAGCAGATGGTTCTATAAACCAAGGGTGAAGCGTACACTTAATTGAATCTTGGTGTTCTTCCGTGAGTGTGAGAGAGTCGGAGGGCCGTGGGCCATTACAATAATATTATGATGAAATAAAAAATGTTTTGGTTATTATTCCTGTTTTTTTTCTCTAATTCATATCCTGTACTACAATGACTTTTGATTAAGTAACTATCGGTATACATATGAGACTGACTCAAAAGGCTAAGCAAATGGGACAAACGTTCTCCATAGTAACGATCAACACACTAAATACTTATGCATTTGCTCAGGATAAACGATTTTGTTCATTTTTCTCAATTGGTGTTTACTAATCCCAATGAAATACATATTGATTTGAACAAATGTCCTTGTGTTTCATTGTAACCGTTCTGTGCTGTTTTGTGTCAATCGTTACTATGGAAAAAAAAACGAAGAGTAGCACATTTTTTGAGACAGGCTTATATGCCAAAATATCTCCTCTAAATCCTTGGAAATGACTCAAATAGGTGGGGAAGCTTAGACCAGTGATCCGTTGACTGTGCAGGAACTGTTGTGATGGTTGAACCTGGAGGGGGTGTCATGTGACCGTTTGCACGAAATACAAAGTTCTGTGGGTTGGGTCAGCCGGCCCTGCAGGAGGCGGTCGTGGAGGTTTACTCCGGTTAATCCCAAGACGGCGTGTGTGGCGGCCCTCAGTCAGTTTCTTTTTTTAGGTTAGGCGGCCCCACCAGTGTCATTTGGGCGACTCTCCACCCCGTAAATTACCTGTGTTACAAATAACATGCACAATGCCAACATGCTGGTTTCGCAATGAGGCAGCACCATAAAGTCACCATGGGTGTACACTATCAACAGTTGGTACTCATCTGATATGACCTTAGATGTTGCTATGCTGTAAACCCCAATACAATAAAATAAACCCTTCTCGGCTGTCAGAGCTATTCATAGTAGGTCTAAGTGCAATGCCATAGTTAGTTTCCATATTTTGTTAAGAGATAGCAAATGTTAATGACAAACACATTAAAATCAGGTGACAAGACCTTATGATTCTTAACAGATTAATACTTACATTGCTGCAATATCGGAACATATTGGAAGAAAACAAAAGGGCAATTATTTACTATCAACCATAGATCTATTTACTGCAAACACTGGCATACCTCACCACAGTATAAACATTTTCCTACCAATAAATCCAACCCATTTATTAGGTTGTTCATTATAATCTACTTTACTTTTGCTTGCAGTAACCTTTATTTTAAATTATTAACCTTTGTTTTAAATTTGACGTTATGCAAAAATACATACATATATATATGACTTTTATAAAGTAACTCTTTTACAAATATTATACGTAACATAGATATTATTCTTTATATGCATAAGCATTTATATGACTTGCATCTTGGTAATTTCTTGAACATAAATATACATATCATTTATTTGATATACTATATTTTATATTCTTTATTATATATCGTTGAAACCTGTTCTCGAATAACTCCTTTTCACATATCAAAACCTTGAGCACCCGGTTGTACCCCTGAGTAGACCATCCATCTAAATGTCAAACCTGAGAGCATGAATTAAAAAAATAATCTTCTGAAGGCACAGATTAAAAGAGCAACAAAAAATAAATCAATTTCAATTCCATTAAAAACGGATAGCAAATTAACAACCACCCATGGCCTAATATTTTATTGGGGATTGCTGTCATTTATCTAGAACTGTCAGTCCTGGAGCTTAATGACTGTTGTGAGCCTTGCAAATAAAGAGGGTCAATTTATGAGAATTGGTTTCCTCTTTATGAGGTACTTCAGAATAATAAGGTGGGAAGGCCAAGACTCATAGACTAAATAAGCCCAAGTGGCTGTAAGCAAGAGGCTAATCGGCAAAACTTTCTAATGTGGACTGGACATGGTGACAGAATCGCTAAGCGTGCTCACTTCCTGTGCGGAAGGTCGAAGACTTGAATCCTCGCCGAGTCAATCCAATGACTTACAAAATTGATACTGGTCACTACCTAGTCCGGCACTTGGCAATACTAGGATAGCGTCCTGGTAGAGATTGGGTTACAGCAGAGCGAGCATCATAATAGAAATTGGGATGCGATATAGTTTAGCTCAAAATGGAGTTTGGGTCACAAAGGTTTGGGTATTGTTGGAGCTTCCTTGGGTCATAACAGAGGCTGAGTTCCAGCAAAAGTCAGGTTATATCGGAGTTCAGCTAACAGGCAAGCACGCCATAGGCTTCTGCAGTAACAGGTTCTCTGAAATTGACTCAGTATTCCCTTCCATGTGGCAACAAATGTTTAACAAGTGTAGAATCAAATCTAGATAAGTATGCAGCTTTAAACTTTGGACCTGGGACTGACGTAAACCTCATGCGGGTGCGTCAGTGGTGTGTGGTGGGGTTAAGTAGGTCCCTGCCTAACTTCCATGAAATGCTACACTTTTTAACCTTGCAACGGCTGAGTGCGGGTGGCACCATAAAACCGAACAGGTAATTGGAATTTGACGGCTAAGGGAGAGAAATTTAACTGAGCCTATTAATATTATCGTGGGGGGTGATGAAAATGGGAAATATTGTGCCTAGAGCGGGACTCGAACCCACATCTCTTCGCATTCCGGGCCAGTGTGCTAACCATTACACCACCTAGGCTCCCTGATATGATCACATGACCCACGCCTACCTGTCTATATGATTAATTGCCTGAGAGGTCAGTGCAGACCACTACACTCGTCCCCCTGGAATTGTAAGTCTTTTAATGCTTACAATTTACATACATACATACATACATACAGGCAATGCACTAACACATACACAGGGTAAGTTCAACAACCATACAGCGGATACCTTGTATAGGATCATGGTCACAGCAACCAGTGTCATGAGGGGTGATGAAATTGGGAATTATTGCGCCTATAGCAGGACTTGAACCCACATCTCTTTGCATTCCAGGCCAGTGTGCTAACCATTACACCACCTAGGCTCCCTGATATCAACACACGACCCACGCCTACCTGGCTATACGATTAATTGCCTGAGAGGTGCAGACCACTACAATATTATAGATCTTAATTCCATATTAAACCACAAAATTCAAAATTAAGCTAACACACCCATTCTCTCCCTACAGCATCCATTCCATTCACACTATTTTGCCTCACAGACTCATAAACAAATGTGACCACTGCCTGATGGAGGGCGACGGTCCACAAAACTTGCTTAGCGTTAATTAATGGCTCCATGTTCCTCCCCCACCCACCCTCACCCACCCCCAAGCACACCCAGCTCCTCCTCCCACACATTACACAAGTCAAAGGTCACCGGTAGGCAATTGGACCGCCTCTGTGCCAGCAGGCCTGACGTCAGAGGTGCCAAGTAGAATAAGACTGTGAGTAGGGAGATCTCCCTAATGCACAAATTGTAAATAGGGAGAAATATATCACTTGCTGTCTGGACTCCAGCTCGCCCACCCCTCTTCTATCGCCTCTCCGCTGCACCGCGCTCCTCCTTGATAGATCTGTAAAAAGAGTTCCTGCAGGAGGAGGCGGTCAGCACATCACTTTCTATCTCTTACTCTGTCCGTGTCTCTGGCTCGCCGACTGGTCACCACAGGGCAAGAAGGCACTCAACTCTCCTCATTTCCATTGCATCTATACTACCCTTTTCTCCCAGGCTCTCTCCTCACCTTGATCAAGGGATTTGTTTGCTTGGGTGGGGTCCTTTTCCTTTTTCGCTGTCTCACTTTCTTCTTGCTGCAGATCCTACCTTTCCCCCTCCCTTCCTCCTAACCCATCGGCGACTGGACACAAGTGCACAGCTACAATCGGACCAGAGTGAACCAGTACCGCTCCAACGACTTGATGTTATTGTTGTAAAGAACCCCCCATTTC
This sequence comes from Branchipolynoe longqiensis, assembly GCA_030323885.1. Lineage (NCBI taxonomy): Eukaryota > Metazoa > Annelida > Polychaeta > Phyllodocida > Polynoidae > Branchipolynoe > Branchipolynoe longqiensis. The sequence goes on from CM059201.1 coordinate 14,441,921, forward strand.
TACAACCATCCCCATTGAAGTTTACTATTCATAAAAATAATGGACCGATTTATTGGGGCCGTTTTCTATTGCTGTAGTACTGCAGCCTATAACTGTCAAGGTTACGAACAACCCAAAAGTCAAGGGAGAAATAACATGGGAGTAAGAGGGGAGTTTGCGAGGGGGAGGGGGGGGGGGAGGGTGTGGGAGAAGGCGGAGGATGTAAGAGGGGATGAGAGGATGTGGGAAGGGGGGAGGGGCGGCTCCTGTGGCAAGGGGCAATCCAGTGGGACATTTGGGAGAAAAGGGATAGAAAATGGTGCATTTTTGATGGAAAACCATGAGTAAAATAAAAAAAAAAGAAGCTAAAATAATTCTTTGGCAGGAGATTACAAATTATAAGCGGGAAATCGGGAGATTGGGGTTATTTTGCTATATATTAGGGAAATCTCCCACTGAATCGGGAGGCTGTCAAGGGAGCTAGTAGCACTGTCAAGGGAAAGAAGTGGCCACCGTCCCCTGATTAACGCTAAGGAAGAAAAACTGATGACTGGCTGAGTGAGTGAGTCATTGGGGCTTAACGGTCCCACCAGGGGAGGAGATGGTGGTGGTGGTTCCGAATTGCTCTCTGTTATTGAGAGTGATTCCATAGACGGCGAACTGCTCAATGCATCATTTGCTCAGAGCACCAATTGCTCAAGGTGGAGGTCAACCTGCTTACAGTGGTAGCTGGTCACAGTAGGAACTGCTCATAGTAGGAATTGCTAACAGTGCTTCTCACAGTGGAGCGTGTTCACAATGGGACCTACTCACACTGGTAGTTGTAGCCGCTCACAGTAGGAACTGCTTATAGAACCGCCAGCTCACATTGGGAGCTGCTCAGAAAGGGAACTGTTCACAGTGCGAGCTGCTCACAGGGCGAGCTGGTCACAGTCTGAACTGTTCATAGTGGGAGCTGTTCACAGTGGGAATTGCTCACAGTGGGAGGTGTTCACAGTGGGAGCTGTTCGCAGTGGAAACTGCTCACAGTGGGAGCTGCTCACAGTGGGAGCTGCTCACAGTGGGAACTGTTCACAGTGGGAACCGTTCACAGTTCGAGCCGTTCACAGTGGGAACTGTCCACAGTGTGAGCTGTTCACAATGGGAACTGTTCACAGTGGGAACTTTCCACAGTGTGAGCTGCTCACAGTGGGAACTCTCCACAGTGTGAGCGGCTCACAGTGGGAACTGTTCACAGTGGGAGCTCCTCACAGTGGGTACTGTTCACAATGGGAGCTGTTCACAGTGATAGCTGCTCAGATCGAGCATCTGCTCAGTTCAAACTGCCCACTGTGAGACCTGTCTCAGGTGGGAGATGCATACAGTGGGAACTACTCACAGCAGGAACAGCTGGCAGTGTCACCTACTGGCAGTAGGAACTGCTCACAGTGGGAACTGTTCACAATGGGAACTGCTGACAGTGTGACCTACTAACAGTAGGAACTGCTGCTAGTGGGAACTACTCACAGTGGGAACTGCTGACAGTGCGAAATGCTGAGAGTGGGAACTGCTGACAATGTGACCTGCTGACTGTAGGAACTGCTGACAGTGTGACCTGCTGACAGTAGGAACAGCTGACAGTGTGACCTGCTGACAGTAGGAACTGCTGACAGTGGCAGCTACTCACAGTGGGAACTGCTGTCAGCGTAAACTGCTGTCAGTGGGAACTGCTGACAGTGAGGAACTGCTCACACTGAGAGCTGTTGACAGTAGTATCTGCTCACAGTGAGAGCTGTTCACAGTAGGATCTGATCGCAGGGATGCTCACCGAGGGAATTGCTCACATTGCGTCACTGGGAGTTGCTCACAGTAGCAACTGCTCATAATGAGAGCTGCTGCACACAGTTGTAGCTATATAAGGCACTAACTGCGCGCAGTGGAAGCTGTTCAATGTACCACCAACTGCTGACAGTGGAAGCTGTTCAAGGCACCACCAACTTCTCACAGGGGAAGCTGTTCAAGGCACTACCAACTGCTCACAGTGGAAGCTGGTCAAGGCACCACCAACTGCTCACAATGGAAGCTGTTCAAGACACCACCAACTTCTCACAGTGGACCCTGTTCAAGGCACCACCAACTGCTCACAGTGGAAGCTGTTCAAGGCACCACCAACTTCTCACAGTGGAAGCTGGTCAATGCACCACCAACGTCTCACAGTGGAAGCTGTTCAAGGCACCACAAACTGCTCACAGTGGAAGCTGGTCAAGGCACCACCCATTGCTCACAGTGGAAACTGTTCACAGTATGAGTAGTTCACAGTACCGTCAGGCACTGCCACCTATGATGAGAGTTGCTCACAAAGCAAGCTGAATGAAACCAGCTGTCCACAGTGGAAGCAGGGTCTATTGTACGGAGGAAGTCCAGGCACCACTTTGAGCTACCCTACTAACTCAGGAAGTCTGGGACACCACTTTGAGCTACTCTACTAACCCAGAAAGTCTGTGACACCACTTTGAGGTACTCTACTAACCCAGAAAGTCCGGGACACCACTTTGAGCTACTCTACTAACCCAGGAAGTCCGGGAGACCACTTTGAGCTACTCTACTAACTCAGGAAGTCCGGGACACCACTTTGAGCTACTCTACTAACCCAGAAAGTCCGTGACACCACTTTGAGCTACTCTACTTACTTAGGAAGTCCGGGACACCACTTTGAGCTACTCTACTAACTCAGGAAGTCCGGGAAACCACTTTGAGCTACTTTACTAATTCAGGAAGTCCAGGACACCACCTTGAGCTATTCTCCTAACTCACGAAGGCCGGGACACCACTTTGAGCTACTCTACTAACCCAGGAAGTCCGTGACACCCCTCTGAGCTACTGTACTAACTCAGGAAGTCCGGGACACCACTTTGAGATACTCTACTAACCCAGGAAGTCCAGGACACCACTTTGAGCTACTCTACTAACCCAGGAAGTCCGGGAGACCACTTTCAGCTACTGTACTATCTCCCCACTCCTTGAAAAACTAACGCCAACACCAAAAAAGAAACTAAAAAAAACCCACAAAAATCCCACCAACCTCTCACAGTGGAAGCTGGTCAAGGCCCCATCCATTGCTCACAGTGGAAACTCTTCACAGTATGAGCAGTTCACAGTACCGTGCATTAATTAAACATACTCTTCATGTAGCTATCAATTAATCTTTCATTCGGCCCTTTTTTTTTTTTACTATTCTGTTTCTTTTCAGTTGTTGACATGGTGTCAGGATACCATTACATAGCAATCAATAATCGATTGGCTGCCACCATTTTTGTTATTTACTCCGCATCCCACTCATAAAAGTTTACTAACCAGACGGGATGGCCGAATGAGCATCCGTCTCTTGTGTTGGTAGATCATGGGTTCGAAACCTGGTTGAGTCAAACCAATGACTTAAAAATGTATACTTGTCACTTCCTAGCTTGGCATTACTAGGATAGGGCAAAGAGCAGTGGAATGAGGAAGACCAGTCGTCTGCGACTGACATTTCCCATGCTTAAAAACAAGTAATGTACCAAAGAAAAACCCCAAAAAACAACTGAAAATGTGACCTGCTAGTTACATTTTATTAATAATGTCTAGATTATTTACATTGAATGCATGATGAGGGTGATGGAAATAGGAAATATTGCACCGAGAGCAGGATTCAAACCCACACCTCTTGCATTTATGGGCTAGTGTGCTAACCATTACACCACCTAGGCTCCCCGATGCAATCACCCTAACCCGGCTGACCTGTCTAGGTGTGTCGTTGCCTGGGAGTAGGAACTACAAATGCTTTTACCTTCATTAATATGTCAGCCAAGAACTCACTGAGACAGTGTCAAGTCACATGACTCTGCTCCATTTAACAGAAGAACTCCCATCAATTTCTGTGAAGCTTCATGCCTCCTTCCTATGTCGAATGTTGTTTATTTGTTGTTTTACGTCCTAGCAACATCTAAGGTCATATCAGGATGGGTACCGACTTGTGACAGTGCACACTCATGGCAACTTTATAGTACTACCCCACTGGAAAACCAGGCCGCCGGCACCATGACCCAATATCCCACTCAGTCACATTATCCTGACACTGAGCCAACCAGTCCTTGTCCTATACTAATTAAGCCGAGCACCAGGCTAGGAAGCAACAAGGATACATTTTTAAGTCATTGGTTTGACTCAACCGAGGTTTGAACCCATGACCCCCACGATCTACCAACAACGGGAGACGGATGCTCTAGCTCATTCGGCCATCGCGTTTGGTTCCGAAGGTGTTGAACGTCCACTTCCCGTTTGGCAGGACATGTAGTTTTAACGCTGGCCGAGTCAAACCAATGATTTGACAAATTGATACTTGTCTATCTAGTCTGGCGGTCGGCATCACTAGGATAGGGCAAGGGGTAGTGGAATGAGGAAGACCAATTTTCTGTGATTGAAATTTAACCTGTTTATTCAGCGCAAACATCCAACATCAGATCTTGACTTCGTCTAATAGAATCACACCCAACAAATTGCCCGCCAGCCATCTCTATACGGCGAGGAGAGAAACCCATTCCAGAGGCTGACGAGGTTCATCACCTTTCACACACCGACTAGGCGGTATTGCATTATGGGTAGAGCATCCGCTCTCCATGCGGTATCATATATGTCATGGGAATAATCCATCATGGGACGAGTCAAACCAAAGACTTACAAAAAAGGAGCCGCTTGACATTACAGATATTGGCTCAGTGTCTGGATTCAGATCTACCACCATAAATACTACTGACAGTCAATCAACCTGGTATGGAGATCAACGACCATTATTGACACTGTCAGTTATTCACGCTGGTATTGAGATGAAAGACGATTATTGACACTGTCAGTTAATCATGCTGGTATTGCAATCAAAGACCATTATTGACACTGTCAGTTAATCACACTGGTATTGAGATCAAATACCATTATTGACACTGTCAGCTAATCATGCTGGTATTGCGATGAAAGACCATTATTGACACTGTCAGTTAATCACACTGGTATTGAGATCAACAACCATTATTGGCACTGTCAGCTAATCACGCTGGTATTGAAATCAAATACCATTGTTGACACTGTCAGTTAATCACACTGGTATTGAGATCAAAGACTATTATTGACACTGTCAGTTAATAATGCTGGTATTGAAATCAAAAACTATTATTGACACTGTCAGCTAATCATGCTCATATTGCAATCAGAAACCATTATTGACACTGTCAGTTAATCACACTGGTATTGAAATCAAATACCATTATTGACACTGTCAGCTAATCACGCTGGTATTGAAATCAAATACCATTATTGACACTGTCAGCTGATCACCCTGGTGTCAAGTGCAGGACGCTGTAATTTATGACCTACCACCACCCTCTAGACACTCTAACCACTAGGCCGTCTCGTCCGATCACACAGCTTCTATTTCTCTGTGGTCAGACACACAATGTTTGTGTTGCTGAGTGTCACAGCAGTAGCGAACACATATATCTGCTTGGAGACTGATTAGGGCAATACATCTGCTTGGAGTAATTGCTTTTAGTGACTTGGCGGCATTGGTGACGTCACCTGGTGGCGCGCCGATAGTAGACCTCTACTGATTGGCTGCCTCGACATGGGGCGCCCTGATTGGTTTGCACGCACAGCGCATCACGTGACGAGTTGTTGCGAGAGAGGAGGCACAATGCTGTATAACATAATAGAGTTTCAACGTATATATGTATAGGCTGTCTCAAAAGGTGCTAAGTAATTCGGAACAAGACTTTGTCCATTGTAACGATCAACATACTATCTGCTTATGCATTTGCTCAGGCTAAACTGATTTATGGTGTTTCATAATCCCTATAGAATTTGAAGCAAATGTCCTTGTGTTTTCAATGTAACCATTTCTGTGCTATTTTGTGTTAAGGCTACATTCCTTACACGCGGTATACGGCATGCGAATGCGAATGCGAATGCGAATGCGAATGTGACAAAAAATGGAAAAGCATCTAAGTCAATGGGGGTGATTCCATGCGTCCGAATGCGAATGTGAATGCGAATGCGATTGCGAATGCAGCAACTGAATCGGTCCATGTAGCCATTGGTGCGGCATGCGAATGGAAAAACGCAAGGGGAAACCCACCAGCTGGTGTATCTCCCATATGGTATCGAAACTCCCGGGTCCCACTGCCACTCCACCACCACATGCCGCATGCCGCATGCCGCATGCCGCATGCCACATGAAAGGAAACATCAACCCATTTGCATGCCACATGCTGCATGCTGCATGCCACATTCACATTCGCATTCGCATGCCGCATACCATGTGTAAGGAATGCTAGCTTTAATCATTACTTTGACAAAAAAAAAAAGAGTTATCACTTTTTGAGGCAGGCTCATATATATTTATACTATATAATTATTATGTGGATATAAATAATGGCAGCCCCTTAATGGTTCTCTCTGCCCATCTTAACCTCCAATATATTCACTGCGGAGCGGGCATTCTCTCCTTCCCGCCTCCTCCACGCCATGAGCCAATGGTCATTCTGCCTACTCATCGGTAGGGCATATATATTCTCCTGCCAGAGAATAAACTCAACCTAAACCAAGTCCTAGTTATTTTCTTCTCATTTCGTTAACAAACTATTTATATGTATATATATAGCCAATGTAACTAGCAATTTTCAGGCCTGGATTGGCTTTCCATCGGAAAATCAAACCTGTAACTATTATTCGAAAGGGACTATTACTGTATTATGTTATCCAACTTATATTTGAGTATACAGTAAAACCTCCCTAACTGACCTCCACAGATCGACCACCCCCGCTATATCGATCTCTTTATTTGGGTCCCAACAATACCATTATAAGGATATTCTAACTCTCTAAACCGACCACCTCCCTAAATGGACCACTTATATTCGGTCTCATGGTCGGTCGATTTAGAGAGGTTTTACTGTATATATATATATATATATATATATATATATATATGAGACTGTCTCAAAAGGTGCTAAGCAATATGGGCCAACAATTTGTCCATTGTAACAATCAACATACTATCTGCTTATGCATTTGCTCAGGATAAACTGATTTGTTTTTTACATGGTGTTTCATAATACCGATAGAATACATATTGATTTGAAACAAATGTCCTTGTGTTTTCAGTGTAACCGTTTCTGTGCTGTTTTGTGTCAATCATTACAATGGACAAAAAAAAGAAGAGTTATCACCTTTTGAGACAGGCTCTTTTGAGACATATATATTATATATCTACGGCTGGAAGACCCATTGGCAATGCCTCGGCGATGAAAAAGAACATTCTGCAGAATATACATTTAAACAAGAATTAACAAAATCTTAGAACGATGTGGATGATCTAGAGGGATTATTTCGCCTCCCCACAAACTCTCTCCTCCCCGCCATCGAAGGGTTTTCACATGCAGCAAATCCCCTATTATCGCTATAATGCATGTTATATTTAGGGAAATTTGATGGCATAGACATTGCATCTGTGTTGCTTTTAGTTCTGATAATTACATTGGACTTAATTTCAAGCTCAAATATTCAATTCTAAGTGTGATCTTGCATTAAAATACATAGAATACAAGGAATACCTGGTAAATAACGTGATCAAATCTTTCCGATAGATTTGCATATTGCAATGGTTTTGTGTTTTTTAGTATTATTCGAGGCATAAATACTTTGGGGGGGGGGCGGTAAATATGTTTATTCTTCTGAATAAGTCTTTTGTCAGTGCCGAAACACTGGTCTTCCCGCCATTTTTCAATTGAGGGTTATTTACAAAAAATGTATATAGAATAAAGTATACAATAACTGTTGAATACACAATTTGCAGCATGTAACGCAATGAAATTCTGTAACCCAAAAGTTCCATAGCAATATGGTAACAGTAGTGTCATATAACTAGATCAATATTACTCAGATCAATGTGACTATTTACATAGTATTTAGAATGTAAGCAGAAGTTATCTTCTGTATTCAGTTGGTAAAGTTGTAGTAAATTTTAATGTTCAGTTGCAGTTAGGCAAGCAGTATATAAATGTCAGTTTGTTAGAAATATTCTAGTGTGACTCTAGTGTAGTTAGTTATGTGAGTTTATGAATTATGTTGTTGGGGTGGGGTTGTTAATAATCTAATTTATTCAATCTTGAAGTAACTTTGATGTTACAGTTTTAGCTTAGAAGATTTTTAAAGTGAAAATAGGCAAAGTTAATCTTCGTGAACACAAGGAAATACTGAACATAGCTAGACGGGATGGCTGAATGAGTTGAGTGCCCGCCTCCCGTTTTGGTAGGTCATGCCATTTGAACCCCCAGGTTCAAATCCTAGCCGAGTCAAACCAATGACTTAAAAATCGATACTTGTCGCTACCGAGCCTGGAGTTTGGCATTACTAGGCTAGGGCAATGAGCAGTGGAATGAGGAAGACCAATTGTCTTCATTTTGAAATTTGCCCCGCTTAATCATTTAACACATCTAAAACTAGAAGACAAAAGGAGCTTTGTTTGGACTGCAAGAACCGTTTATGATGAGTGTTCCAGGATCTAAATTGGATATATAGAATCAAATCTAGGTAAGCGTTTTAGTTTTGAAAAGTTGATGCTTTCATCGAAATATGAAGCTTTAAGAAAATTCTATCCTGGATCTTTTTGGTCCCGAATAAAACGAAAAGCCTGGTAATATGTCAATTATCAATCGATTGACATGACTTTGTGTGCAGCTGAAGAATTGCAGTTGTCACAATTCTCCTCTCGTGTATTGGCACGGATAACACACTAATGCAGACTAGTCGTAGGCTCCTAGTTTGTTTTGTTTGTTGTGGTTTTATGTTCCAGCAACATCCGAGGTCATACGATGAAGCTACCGACTTGTGACTGGACACTCATGAGTCATGACGACTTCATAGTGCTTCCCCACTGGAAAACCATGCCAGCAGCACCATGACCCGACGCCCCACTCAGTCACATTATCCTGATACTGAACAAACCAGTCCTTGCTCTAGCATATTACTCCCAAGCGCCAGACTAAGTAGTGACAAATATAAATTATATATGGCATTACTTTAATTCAGCGAGGGTTGGAACCCATACCTTCTCGCACTGGAAGCCAGCCAGCCAGCGCTCTTACCGATTAGGCCATCTTGTCGAGTCCGTTGGTCCCCATACAGTTTTGCATCCGGCTTGTCGAATTGTTAGTGCAGTGTACCGGAAGCCACGTGTAACCAGAGGCGGAAGTGAGTACACATAGCGGAGTGAGCGGTAATAGGGGAGAATCGATGCAGTGAAGGACTTCGCTTGTTCCGGTAGGAACATGGAACAAACACAGGGGGCGCCTGCGAGTCCATAGAGTGCAGGGACCTAAAGCAGGCTCCAGTGAGGCAGTAAGGACTTGGAATGGAGCTTTAGGGCTACGTTCTTCACTTCTCCAAGAAATGTGATACCATTCAGTAAATGCGGCCTTCTTATTTATTCTATATAGGCAACATGTCTCCACAATGAAAGAAAAACAACCTCACCCGCCCCCTAAAAACCCTCCCCCCCTGAAAAAAATGCCAAACCACAGACCACCACATGCACCAAGATAAAACTAGCACACCGACACATTGAGTGATTGTACTTCACTTGCAAACAGATCGTGACTTTACTATAAAAAGGTTCTATCTGACAAAGTGACCGAATTGGTGTTCTGGATGTAAAAATGTTCTATCTACAAAAGGCTATCAAATAGAATCATGCAGTCACACAACTGTTTCTCAACTAGTATTTTTCACTGAGATATATTACAAATAATATTGTTCTATCTGCTTTGCTATCATGCAGTTACACAGCATCAGTCCTCATTATCTCGAAGGCACCATTTTGTCAGACAGAACCTTTTTATAGTAATATCGCGAGATAACAATTGATTTAATCTTGACGTTGCATAACCATACTTTAAACAGACCCGATATAGGCCGCTGAGACTGGAACTGTACTCTGACAAATGCTCTCCAAGCACACCTTTTCAGTTTGTCTAACTGAATATGGGTATTGCGGGTATTGCGGGTATTGCAGTACCTGCTAAAATACCTCAGGGAGTTTGACGCCCCTGCCTTGCAAAGTTATAAACCACTGCCTTGTGGTGTACAGGTACTTGATAGAACCAAAGGCTAATGGCCGGTGCACACCTACCGTTTACGATTCGCGCACTAAAACTCGCGACGAGCTTAAGACTGAGAACGGGCCGATTCATTTTTCGAATCGCGAATCGTATGCATAAGCAAGCAGTTTTAGCCCTGAAAAGTCGCGAATCGCAATCGGTAGGTGTGCGCGGGGGGCACACACCTAGCGATTTTTGTGCGCGAAACGGGAGGTGTGCGCACACAAACGGGGCACAAACGGTAGGTGTGCACCGGCCATAAGGGAGCAAACCCTAACAGAAAACCATGCTTCCGTGGCAGCGTTAAGGACAGTCATGAATGGAAATCCCAACATCTCCTGACCAGCCACTGCAGGGACAAATAGTTTGCACCTGTCTTGATGTGTTCTTGCTGGTGTGAGACCTCTATTTGCTCCCCGAGAGAGTGCTGCTAGTAACTTGCAAAAGCCAGCAGCACTTCAACACTTTGCAAGCAGCTTTTATGAAATGCATAACCGCACAAAATAACGGCGCTTAAGAAATAAAAGCAGTCTTTGTCGCATTGCGACCGACAGGATGATGATGATGATGATGAACTGAATATGTGGAAGGAGAGTGCCACAATGGCTAACTGTGCAGGTGAAACATAAAAGGGTTCCCCGGTATTCCCCAGTCTGTTGGGAACCATGTTTTGTCATGTGGGGAATCGTATTAGGTCATGTAATGAGGGAATGCCACCCATTTACTCACGTGCACCTAATTACACTTATGCCTACTTAAACCAAAGACCCTATGATACTAAGACGGCTCACTCCCTATCTCTCCCATGTAAATTTTGCAGTGCCACCTTGTGGTGGGTTTGATCAGCCTGGCTCTGGTTGGTGTTTCACATGTAAACACATACAATTATATTATACATGAGATAGGTAAGTATGAATACACATCAATATGAAATTGCTATGAACAAATACACATCATCATCAGCATTGTCATCATCATCACCATCATCACACATCTTTCACATTCATATATACATTTATACATATAATATAGCACCTGTTGGTATTGCAGGTACAGCAATACCTCAAGGAGTTTAACACCCCTGCCCTGCAGAGTTGTAAACCACTGCCTTGTGGTACAGATTCTTGACAGTACCGAAGGCTAAGGGAGCAAACCCTAAACAGAAAACCATGTCACTGTGGCAGCATTAAGGGCGGTTGATGTATGGAACTCCCAACATCTCCTGACCAGCCACTGCAGGGACAAATAGTTTTGCGCCTGTCTTGACATGTTCTTGCCGGTGTGAAAGCTCTATTTGCTCCCCGAGTGAGTGCCGCTGGTAACTTGCAAAAGCTAGCAGCACTTCAACACTTTTGCATGCAGCTTTCATGAAATGAAACCTGAAGCTGAGAGACATTAAGACTGACTCATGGATGCAACTCTCACAGCAGACAGCTAAATGGAGAGCGGCAGTCAAGTAATGAAAGCAGTCTTTTTCACATCGCGACTGACACCATGATGATGACGATGATGATGATGATGATAGCACCTGTTTAACCAAGAGAACAGCCAGCGCACCAAGAGGTGGGTTTGATCATTTTGATTACACAGTACAGGCTGAGTGAGCCGTCTTAGTATTATAGGGTCTTTGCTTAAACTTGCACCCATACCTATTTACAATTACCCTTACACCTCCATACACATGTACCTACTTATACTTACAGTGATACTAACTTGCACCTACTCACACTTACACTTACAATCACCCCACACAAATAAACTACAGCGAAGCCTTCCTCCTTTACACAAAATCAAGCAGCAATCACAAATCACAATCTTTTACGCAACCCTCCTTGAAAACCCTCACCATTCCCATCTAAACAACCACCTCAATGCATTCCCCCCCCCCCCCCCCCCTCTCCACTCTCACACCACCTGCAAAGCACTGATCCCGCGATGCAGTGCTTCGCGTTGCCTGGGTATTCACACTGCAAAGCCTCCACTTTGCCCGAGCGAACTCTGAGTGGTTTCCTGTGGAGTATTTCACATATTGCTATGCGAATAGCGTGTCATGCATAAGTCGAAGCCCCCAGAAGGATTGACTCTCATCGCTGGTTGCTGGACGCCTTAAAGAAGCACTAACACGTCGGTCTTGGCAATTAAAGGTGCACTAATGCAACATTAATTCAATTGAATCACTTCCTTTATTTTAGCTCTCTGCAAGGTATGTTTACAATAAACTGAGGTGATACAATAAACGCATACAAATTTGTTACAGACAGAAAGGATCCCAGAAAAGCGATGCTTATCTAGCTGGTCAAATTTTGAATGTTTTCACTTCAAATATCTCCAACGTTAGTCATTTAAAATTAAAGTAACATCAAACTAAAGTAAGGTTAAATATAGCCCATACACATGGCGTTTGAGACGACTACTTCCGGTTGCGCCACCTAATAGTCTAACTAACAGCGCATGAACCAACTCCCCCCCACCCTCCCTCCCCCGCCCCTCCCCCGCCTGACTACCCATTCAGAACCTTAATGCGCATGCTCTTAGCCCTACACCGGAAGCGGCGCGTCGCTCACAATCGAACTGCACCCGCCGGGTGCGCTATCTTTCCGGGTGGACAGGATTTGCTGAGTCATTGCAAATAGCTCACGGGATGGACTGACTCGCTTCGCCACCGGGCTAGATGCACATCACAACAGCCAAACTCTGCACTAAAGCTGGAGTTCCATAAGCCATGTTTACACGGGCTAGTTAAAACAGCTCAAATAAAGCGCCTTGCCTAGTTCGCCTCACATTCACAGTGTAAACGCGCCACTGAAGCGGATTAGGGCTGATTCGATTCATATGATTCACTTTATGTAAACCGCCTCGCGAGGTAGTTTATATGAAGCGAACTAGCTTAAGCACATCACAGGCATGCGCAGTCGAGACCTGAGTTTGTTTATTTTCAGGTTGATCAAAAGCGAATATTATATAATTTGGTCTATGAACCGGCTAGAGGTGCACAGATATTTTGTTCATGATCTATTTTTAGGTTTTCACTGCCCAGCAGAAGTTTTGACCGTTCCAAAACAATACGATTCAGTCGAAAAAGATCTAGGTCGAACCCACACTCTCTCGTGGCGACGTCGACTAACCGAAACTGGCGCTGGGTAGTATGGACTTGCTCATGTGCAGATATCGATTTCCGACTTCAAACTCGGTGCGTGTAAACGCGCCACTACTTCGCTTCATATAAATCGCTTTGTCTAATTCGCTTTACAATTGCCCATGTAAACACGGCTATAAACACATTGTTTACAGGGCTCGGTGGCCAAATCGGTAGAGCGCGGGGCTCGCGCGTGGGAGATCGGGAGTTCGGTTCCCGGTCGAGTCGAACCAATGACTTATCAAATTGATACTTGTCGCTTCCTAGACTGGCGCTCCGCATTAATAGGATAGGGCTAGGACTGGTTGGCTCAGTGTCAGGATAATGTGACTGAGTGGGTTATTTGGTCATGGTAGAAGTGACCTGATTTCCCAGTGGGACAGCACTATAAAGTCACTATAAAGTCACAAGTTGGTACCCGTCCTGATATGACCTTAGATGTTGCCAGGACGTAAAACTCCAACAACCAACCAATTATATACACATTGAGGATGCAGGCTGTAATATGTACGAGTGCTCGGCCGTCAGAGCCCCGAATATCACTACACTGCCCAGGTGTGTTCTGACAACTGTCTGTCAGTTCCCACCTGTGTCCCTTCCAACAATCTCATAAGGAAGAAAGGAAGACAAGTCGCGCAAGATTGACAGTAAAGAAGTTGTGCTTTATTGGCATCAACTCCTGTTCACCTACTGGCGACCTATCACCCTCACTCCTTACCAACTTCCCACACAGATCCACATGACTCTGGCTTGTGTATATCAAAATCAGTGCCTGCAGCCCATTGAACCTGAGTCCAATGGTTGTTGCTAGTTTGGATGTAGAAGTGGAGTCTCAGACAAGAGTGTCCAGAACCCTGGACAAGAGAAGAGTGCCCATAGTGGGGGTCTGTATTTCAGGTATAAGGAATGCAGGTGACTGGGCTCCCACAGCCAGCCAATCAGACACCCTCTACAGCCTGGGTGGCGACGCCCTAATAGGAGGCAGCTGTCACTCAACCCCCAGCTGCAGGTGGTGTCCATAATGTATGCAGGATGGCTGGGTGTGCTTGCCCATCGGCCCCGTGGTAACAGGTAGTTGCAGACAGTTACAATAAATATATATATTAAAAATGTCCTCCCCCCCCCCACTTGCACTCTTGCTGGTGCATAGAGGGTACATTTCACTAAACATTAACTGTCTCTTAAATATGAACATCACATCACAATCTCGGTCGCTATGTGTTATCACATTTTCCACATTGCGGCTTATGTCACACAGTGAGTGGGGCACCCATTGCTGCCCTGTTACATAATCCTGGTCCCCACTCCATCGCCCGAGAATAGTAATGCTCCTTGCCAATATATAAATCCGAACCGAAAATCCATATATTTTTACAAGGCGCTGTGCTGTGGTACAACTGTTATACACACATGTCAACATGTCAAGTTTGTGTGTGACAGCTGTGCCACATAACCGACTGTCACAGTCCATGGATGCAATGCCTCATTATCCTGACACTGTGCCCGCTTTCAAACAATGTCCTCGTTTACTGCTTCCATAGCCGTGTTCACACGGGAAAAGTTTACGCCGCTTTATACAAGGCGGATAATATGAACCGAACTAGTGTCGCGTTCACACGGGCAGTACTTGGGCCGGAAATCGATATCAGCGCATGAGCAAGTCCATACTAACGAGCACCAGTTTGGGTTCATCAACGTCACCACGAGAGAGTGTGGGTTCGACCTAGATATGTATTGATTGAATCGTATTGTTTTGGAACACACAAAACTTCTGCTGGGTAGTGAAACCCTAAAAATAAATGATGAACAAAATATCTGTGCACCTCTAGCCGGTTCATAGACCAAATGATATAATATGCGCTTTTGATCGACCGGAAAGTCAACAAACTAAGGTCTCGACTGCGCATGCGTGTGACGTCCTTAATCCGCCTCAAGTATGTCGGTTGCGTTCACACGGGCGATATAAGTTGAATCATAAAATTTGGTTCATATAAACCACCTACACAAGTGGTTTATAAAATCCGAATTATATGAATCGAATCAGCCCTAATCCGACTTAGCCTCGCTTTCACACGCGAAATGTAACCCGAACTATACAAGTCGATTTATATGAGTCAAATTAACTGCCCTGTGTGAACAGGGCTTAAGATATAATTATCTCTACGAAAATGCACTGATTGGTTTGTTTATTGGTTTGTTTGGTTGTTGGGGGCTTCACATCCTAGCAACATCAAAGGTCATATCAGGACGGATACCGACTTGTGACAGTGTGCACTCATTGTGAATTTATAATGTTGCCGCACTGTGAGACCAGGCCACCAGCGCCATGACCCAATATCCCACTCAGTCCCCATTATCCTGATACTTAAGTACACCAGTCCTTGCCATATCATATTAATTCCCAGTGACACACTAGGTAGTGATGAGTATAAATTGTGTACGTCATTTGGGATTCGAACCTATACCCTCCCACACAGGAGGTCAGGTAGCTATTTTACCCATTTGGCCAGCCCGTCCAGAAGCATAGATAGGTGTAAAGGCCATGTCACACTACGACGTTTGGTCCGGCGTGCTGCCAACGCGCAAAATATTATCAACGCGTCGAGAAACGTCAAACTTTTCGGCGGTTTGGGAGAAAGTTTGACGGGTTGTAGCGTGTTAGTGGCGTGTTTTGGGCATGCGGCCAACGCGTTTCGACGTGCGGCGGAACAACAACTCAACGTCCCGCCAGCGGGTTCCCAGCGTGCCATCAGCGTGTTATCGGCGCGTTGTCGGCGCTCCGCCGGCGCGCCGACGGCGTGGGAGTAGCGCGTTGGAGTCATGTTAGTAGCGTGTCAACGCGTACATACCCGCCAGCAACACGTTAGGACGCGCCCGCAGCGCGTCCACACCCGCCGCCAACGCGTCCAGGCGCGCCGGCAATGCGCCGAGAAATGCTGGAGCAACGCCAATAGCGCGCCCACTACCCGTCGATGGCACGTTACGGACGCGCCGACGGAACGGTCGCATTTTGGTGAAGAAAATGCCAATGTTAAACGACGTTGCTCAACGCGATGCCAGCGTTCCGCCGGCGCGCCGGCAATGGGTTTCGACGTGTTGCGAACGCCTCCGTAACGCGCCCTCCAACCCGTTGGCGCACATCGCCACGTGTCCAAAGTTTTGTGCATGCACAAAACCTCCACGCGCCCCGACGCGCACCAACGTGTTGGTCAAAACGTTTGGCGCGCTCAACGTGTACCGACGTGTACCGACGCGCCACTAACACATTGATAACGCCCCGTTAACGCGTCACGACGGGTGACGACGGGTCCCGACATTTCGCCCAAAATGGCAACACGTCACCACGCGCTGAAGCGCGTTCATGAGAAACGTTGTATTGTGTCAGGGCCTTAAGGTATGCCAATCAATCTCCAAATTAAAGTTGCATAGTCCGATGATTTCGAGTTTCTGCCATTTTCTGAGATACATACATTAGATTGGTTCTTGTAATCTACGTTACTTTAGTTTGAAGTAACTTTTGCGATATTTGAACTGCAAATATGTCACAGTAGTTTTTGGCGGCACGCCAAAACTCTGACACCATAAATTTGAGCAGTACTAGGTTCTATTAAATTGACTTAGTGTGTCCTTCTGTGTGGCAACAAATGCTTACTAAGTGCATCAGTATCTATGTTAGATATGTAGAATCAAATCTAAATATTGTCTTAGTTTTGGAAATTTGATACTTTCACGGGACAATGCAGCTTTAATAAAGCAGTTGCAGTAGAGAGCTGAATGTGCACCTGTAAGTTGTATATTACAATACATGCACACTTACAGATCCTCTTCTGGCTAAAGGCCCAGTCACACCTCACCGGATTGAGCAATGTACAGAATTGTCTAGGCCGGTGGTGATAAGTATCAAAATTTGTCAAAATGTTGCGCTATCGGGTCAATGGACGCTGGACGAATGGACATGAAACGGACATGAAATGGACATGAATGGATAGCCAACGGATGGTAAGCAGACTAAATGGACTCAAACCGGACAAGAACCATAGACATCAGTCCGGTGGCATCCGTTCTTAGTTTTGTGCATGTTCAAAACTTGTAAGGAAACAAAATGGACATTGTTCATTTTCTGTCTGTTTCTCCCAATCCGGTGATGTATGACTGGGGCTTGATCTATACCCTAGTGGGCCTCTAATGTCAGCTCGTTATGTAAAAAAACCCACATTTTTCTGCACAAATATGGAGGTCGACGGTGCCCTGAAGTCATATAATTGTCCTCTCCAATGTCTACACAGGCTTCTCTCAAATGCTTCTACTGTTGGTGCTTCAAGGCACAATTGGAGTAGATGTATCATGCGTAGTTACTGACTCACACCTATGGAATACTGAATCTCATAGATGCTGTTTGTTTGTTGTTGTTTTACATCCTAGCAACATCTAAGGTCATATCATGACGGGTACCGACTTGTGACAGTACACACTCATGGCGAATTTATAGTGCTGCCCCACTTGGGCCCACAGACCGCCAGCACCATGACCCGATATCCCACTCAAGTCACATTATCCTGACACTGAGCCAACCAGTCCTTGCCCTATCCTAATAATGCCAAGCACCTGGCTAGGAAGCGACAAGTATCAATTTGTAAGTCATTGGTTTGACTCGACCAGGGTTCAAATCCAAAATCCCACGGTCTACCAACACGGGAGACGGACGCTTTAACTCATTCCCGTCTGGTCCCTCATACTCATAGATGCATATCCATTTTAAATTTTATATTGTGTATTGTATATAGTGCATGGAATAATGTCTATGGAATGTATGCTTTACACACATTGTGGGTATATAACTTTGTCGCAGTCGACCATCGCACTGTGATCCTGCTGTTTGTTGTTTGTTGGGACTTCACATCCTGGCAACATGTTGTTGTTTGTTGAAGTTCTCTATCCTGGCAACATATAAATTCATATCAGGATAGGTACTGACTTGTGAGAGTGCACACTCATGGCAACTTTTTAGTGCTGCCACATTGGGAGACTTGGCCTCCAGCACCATGACCTGATATCCTACTCAGTGACATTATCCTGACACTGAGCTAACCAGTCCTTGCCCTATCCTAGTAATGCCGAGTGCCATGCTCGGTACCAACAAGTATCAATTGTGTAAGTCTTCACTTTGACTCAACAAGGATTCAAAATCCTGACCTTCTGCACGTGAAGCCTTCACACTACCGATTCAGCCACCACGTCCGGTGCGACTTTATAGTGCTGCCCAGCTGGGAGAGCCGCGCTGTCGACATCATAAGCTGACATCACACTCCATAGCAGTGGGAGCGAGGCAGGTCTTAGACCAATCAAAGTAAAGCCAAACAACAGGCAAGGTAGCAGGCAACACTTGTACATTTTCTAAGTCTTTAGTTTGCCTCGGCCAGGGTATCGAACCCATGACCTCCCGCGAGGAAGGATTAAGATCAGGATTAGGATTAAGGAAGGAAACCATCACTCTATTGGCCTTACTGTCACCCGCCCCCCCCCCCCCCCCGCCCGCTCCACGCGCATGCGCAGTCTGTCAGTGACGTAGTCCAGCCATTATTCCCCCGCCACCTCTGGCCTCAGTCCCACTCTGAGCACACTGCGCGTGCCTCAGCAGGTCAGTGGTGTGTGCACCAGCTGCGGGCAGTGTGCGCTCTGACTATTTAACCAGAGGATAAC
Organism: Branchipolynoe longqiensis; assembly: GCA_030323885.1. NCBI lineage: Eukaryota > Metazoa > Annelida > Polychaeta > Phyllodocida > Polynoidae > Branchipolynoe > Branchipolynoe longqiensis. Next base: position 14,460,899 of record CM059201.1, read on the forward strand.
AGGTCTTTGCACTCAGGGTCTCGCAGAGGGGATGAGGAGCCATCAGGTCTCCTCAACACAGCGATGGTTAGCCCACCCCCACACCTCCCATCTCCTCCAACCTCCGACATCACAACCCCATTACGAACTATTACAGTGGTAAGAGATGGGCAAGGGCTTTTGAAAATACTATTATTCAAGGGAGACTTTTTCAAATTTTTTCCTCAGGGAGATCATGAAGATTTCACATTATTTTTCCATTGCAGTTGTTGTTGTTCGTTTGTTGTTGTTTTAGGTCCTAGCAAAATCTAAAGTCATATCAGGACGGGTACCGGCTTGTGACAGTGTACACTCATGGTGACTTTATAGTGCTGCCCCACTGGAGGACCAGGCCGCCAGCACCATGACCTGATATCCCACTCAGTCACATTATCCTGACACTGAGCCAACCAGTCCTTGCCCATTGCAGTGAATTGCATGTTTATAACCATTTAAATGACCAGACGGGATGGCCGAATGAGTTAGAGCGTCCGTCTCCCATGCTGGTAGATCGTGGGGTCATGGGTTCGAGTCCCAGTCGAGTCAAACCAATGACTTTAAAATTGATACTTGTCGCTTACTAGCCAGGTGCTCGGCATTATTAGGATAGGGCAAGGACTGGTGTGCTCAGTGTCAGGATAATGTGACTGAGTGGGATAGCAGGTCATGGTGCCGGCGGCCTGGTTTCCCAGTGGGACAGCACTATAAAGTCGCCATGAGTGCGCACTGTCACAAGTCGGTACCCGTCCTGATACGACCTAGATGTTGCTAGGACATAAAACAACAATACACACATAACCATTTAACTAATTAAGGACCCATGACCATAACCACATTCTACTACTACTGGTTTGTTTGTTGGGGTTTTTGCATTGTGGCAACATGTTCAGTCATATCAGGCAGTGCGCACTCATGGGAGCTTTATAGTGCTGTCTCACTAGGAGATCAGTCACATTATCATAATACAGAGCTAACCAGTCATTGTCCTATCCTACTCCTAGTAATGCCAACCGCTAGGCTAGGTAGCAACAAGTATCAATTGGGTAAGTCATTAGTTTGACTAGGCCGGGATTCCAACTCCTGTCCTTCCGCATGGGAAGCCTGTGCTGTACCCATTGGCCCACCACGACAAAGAAAGCTAAACGAGACTGGGCCATAAAGTATGTGCCAGGAACATTTGGCATGAGAAGAAACACAAACCCGTCCTGATATGACCTTAGATGTTGCTAGGATGTAAAACAACAACAAACAAACCACAGGTAGGGTGAGAAGAAATACAAACCAGTCCTGATATGACCTTAGATGTTGCTAGGACGTAAAACAACATCAAACATACCACAGGTAGCGTGAGAAGAAATACAAGCCCGTCCTGATATGACCTTAGATGTTGCTAGGACGTAAAACAACAACAAACAAACAAGAAATACAAACTGTAGACAATGGCACTCGATCACAACACTGGTGAATATATAACGTAGATTTGATCATCTGAGTGCACTTTGTTTCTGAACTAGGCGCAATGTTCACCTTCACCCCAACATGACAATAAGAAACAAATTCTGAACTAGGCGCAATGTTCACCTTCACCCCGACACCAAGACCGACATAGATACAGAGACAACTAATATTAACAGCCTACAACAACATCAGCAAATGGACAGGCTGGCAGTTTAAGCAAGTCCCAGAGGGCAGTGGAGAACAGGGCAAAATGGAGAAAACTGGTTGCAAAGTCATCGGGGTGCTCAAACACCCTTCAAGGCCCTGTCACACCTCACCGGATTGGAGGAAACGGACAGAAACCGAACGAAGTCTGGTTTGTGTCTATGGGTCGTTCTCAGAAGCTGTGTACCACTTGAGGTAGTCTACTAGAAATGCATATTTCAAAGAAACCCTTTATTGGAGTGTCAATATTTAGATTTCATCAGTTAGCCAAATAATGTGGGAGATAGTTTAGATCAAAAGTAAATGTTAATATTGTGTATTATGTATCTTATTGGATGGATGTAGCTAAATACATAGAAAATTACATCACTAATTTGTGACATTGTCAACAGCATTGAAAATAAAGTGTCACAAACTTAATGAAAACCTCTGAACAACAGCTCATTTCACTTCAAATGGTCATATACAATGTCTTCATTAAGTTGAAGACATTTATTTCTAAAAAAAAATTTTAATGATGAAATAGTTAACATTTTCTGGAGTCATTAACATCGTAACATTTCGTTTCCACTTGCAAATACTATGAAACTCTGTATCAAACACTGAGTACAGATACAGTACAGGAATTATTTTCACCATTTGACACTATGCATGGACCCAGTTATGGTATAGTTATGGTATAGTAAAAGATAAATCCTGAAATTGCCCCTAAACATTGAAATTTGAGCCGAACATTTGTGTAAAATTGTTTGTTTCCACTTTGTTACTCTGCTAATCCGTTACTCTGCTAATATTTTCTTGCTTTTCTCTTTAATATTCACAAATAAGACAAAACCATAGCAATGAGGTTTCAAATTATTATTACTACTGTTTATAAAGCAAGTGGCATGTGAAATGTCCTAAAAATGTCAAGTTTTGTGTGGAAAATATTTGATTTTGGAGTCAGATTGGTTTCCATGCTATACTGCTATTTATTGGGTGTGAGCATCATTTGACCTACTTAAAAATGCCAGAATATGTTTATTTTCAATTATTCAGATGCAAAAGGACATACACATTGAGGAAACTTGTTTATAGGACTTTGGCAGCATTTTGATTTTCTGGTACTGATGTCACACTATTGGTACACAACTTCTGAGAACGACCCCTATACAAGCTTTGAACATGCACAAAACTAGGAACGGATGCTGCGGTTCTTGTCTGGTTTGAGTTTGTTTCGTCTGTTGGCCATCCGGTCATGTCCATTTCATGTCAGTTCATCCAGTGGCCATTGACCCGATAGCGCAACATTTTTGACATATTTTAATACATTTTGATACTTATCACCACCGGACTAGACAATTCTGTCTGTTGCTCAATCTGGTGAGGTGTGACAGACACTTCACAGTTACGGGATTGATGATGATGATGATGATATTTAATTTAGATCCCCTGGCACACAAGAATAATTCACTCAACAGGAAGGTCCAGACAATAATAATCAATAGAAAACTCAATTTAGACTTGTTCACAGGCTGTCGGTACTTTCATTCCTCCAGTCCCCCCCCCCCACCCTTCCTCCCACTACCACCCACAGCCCTACCCCACCAAGCTCTTGACGTCCAAAGCGGCTCATTACATCCGAAGGAAACATCATTTAAGTCAAACATCATATTATGGCCCAAAGTATTTGAGTTAAAGCTGCATAGTCCGATGAAAACATCAAATTGTCAAAACCAAAACAATTATTTAGATTTGGTTCTACATATTTAACTTAGATACTGGTGAATGGTTGCCACATAGAGGGGCATGCAAAGTCAATTTAATAGAACATGGTATTGCATAAGCCTATTGTGTGAGAGTTTTAGCATGCTTGCCTAAATTAATCTGGCATGTTTGCACTTCAAATATGTAACAAAAATTGTTCATGTTGGTTAGTCAACATGGGTAATTTGCGCGTGAACAAGGAGTTACTGTGGTGGCGTCAGCTGGGTTCGATCCCGCTAACCACCAGGCCTCCTGCCGGAATTCCCGCGAACTAACTCTCGCCCACGAGACTCATGATGTCACGCCCGGTCGTCGACGGCCCGCCAGATCATGAATCTACCACTACGCCTCCAGCAGCCAGACCATCAATACCACCAGCTTTACTCGGCCGCCCACCCATCCCTGCAAACAGGCGAACACATTACAAGCGATAGGATTGAGAGCCTGAATCGATGAACATTTGAGCTTTGAACTTTTGAACTTGTGCTCCTTACCTGATGGGACCAGTGTAGATTACTGCACTCATCCCCTTGGAATTATGAGTTCATTTTAATAGCATACATTCTCTGTGGCGGAGTGGTTAGAGTGTCTGACTTTTTTCTAGGTCGGACTCCTAATCTGAAGGTCAGTGGTTCGATTCCCTGTTCCCCCACCTCTGCCAATTTGGATTTCCACCGCTGTGTATAACTTACAGTGTCATCAAAGGTCGGTTGCTCTCATACCATGTCTATGTGGTGTGGGAGGTGAAAAATCCCTTGGGTCAGTAAAAGTTTAAGCTTGGGCTTTCTATAGACAAACTGTCTAATGGTGAAAACAAACCTATTCTGGCTTATCCATGAGAGGCAGTATAAATCTTCAACAACAATACACCTGTAAGTTGCTTAATGCCTACACAGCTTTACACACATACAGGCAATGCATTTACACATATATACATACACATGGTACGTTCAGCAACCAAACAACGTATAACTTGTATAGGATCCTGATCATGAAAACCAGTTTAGTGGGGCGTGATGCAAAGTGGAAATATCGCACATAGAGCAGGATTCGAACCCACACTTTCCGCCATTCCTATCCTAGTATCCTAACACACACACACGCACACACACCACCCTCACCCACTCTATCTACACACTGACTTCCCTCACTTCACTCCTACCCACACCCTGCACACCTATCCCCCACACACTCACCGCCTACTTCTACCCTCCCACCCACCCTCCCCCTGAATCTTACCCCCCACCCACCCCACCAACCCAACCCACCCCACATAGCCCAACCACACTCCACTTCTACCCCCACCCCACATGGCACCCTTCACCCCACTCACACTCACACTCACACCCCACTCACACTCACACCCCACAAAACCATGCCACCACACCCACCCGGAACCACCCGCATACAACCCCCACAATGCCCTCCAATCTCCTCCCCCCACACTCCCTAATTCTTCACCCCACCTCACCTCCCCCCCCACATCCCTCCCAAGGGCCCCCACACCCACCCACATCCCCTCTCCCAAGGGCCCCCCCCCCCTCACACACATACAGACGACACTCCAGGGTCTCATCTCCGATCTCATGAGCTCTATCTGTTCGCTAAACCCAATCTTACCCCACCCGCCCGCCCTGCCCCCTGGTGCTGGCAGAGGGAACAGCCTGATCTTTCAGGCATTAATGTCCATTTGTCGATCCAACAGCCTCCTTAAGCCAAGATTCCATGAACGCGACAAATTTGTATGGCATGTAACGCATAACATTAAACAAAACCACACAGGCTGTGTTTGAATGACTGTAATTCCATCAATGCATAGATGCGTTGCCAGATACTTGATGGATCTTTTGATTGCTAATGGTCCAATGAGGTGTTGGCAGAAAGGTTTGATTGATTGATTGCTGGTTTCTTTACTCCGTGTCGGCAGCATAGGCCATATTGACGGCGAGAATTGTTTGTATTTTATTCAACCATCGCCTTTACATGTAATGTAAAAGCATACAATCAATTATGTGTCAATAGACACTTATGAATTTTTAAAAGCTCACAATCATATAATTCAATAAAATAGATGAAAGAATTAATTGATAACAATTGTTTTAAAGAACTATATGAGGTGGTACAGACCATCTGCCCTAAAAAAAGGCTAAAATGTCTTCTTGCTTTACTTTAGTAAAAAGGTCAGGCATGTTGTTTGCAGTGTAAAATTGTTTGCGCAGTGCCATAAAATCGACACAGTTGAGTAAAATGTGCTTGACTGTCAGTGGGGACTGACATCCAATACATTCAGGGGGAGGGTCCCCCTTGAGCAGGAAAACAAGGAAGAGTCGATCCATATTCACAGGCCGAAGATAGAAGAACTCGTCCATCCACCCGAAATAGAGTCCAAAGTGCAGGGGGTGAGGGGGAGGAACCGTGTCGTACCTGCCAAATCAACCACCATGCACATATTGCGACCAATCGGCGTTTTATATGTCATCAGGGGCCGGACGAGCCCCGGCCGTGAGCCGGCGTGGTCCGTGGCGATCCGGCGTGATCCATGGCTCATCCGTGGCTGGTTCTTGGTGATCCTTGGTGATCCTTGGTGATCGTGGCTGGTCCGGCCTCATCCGGGGTCTGCCCCGGATGTCTTAAAATGTTTAAAACATCCGGGGTGATCCAGGCAATCCGGGGAATATTGCAATCCGGGGATAACCGGCATCATCCGTGTGTGATCCGTGACTCATCCGGGTAGTCCGTGTGTTGTCCGGGCGTCGTCCGTGTCTCGTCCGGGGCAGTCCCGGTCATTTTATACTCTGGGAGTAGTCCGGGGTTTGTCAGTGGCTGATCCGGAACTAATCCATGGATACATCGGTTAGTCCGGGGGTTGTCAACATCTATACTCCAGAGTGTTCAAATCACATAATATCAAGGCATGTTTACACAAAATCAGTTTGAAGTGATAGAGTTCAAGAAATAAATCCTCCATGTTTGAATGAACTGTTTGTACCACCTGACTACCTCAGCCAATCAAAATGTACCACCTGACTACATCAGCCAATCAAAATGACCTAGACTGGACTCTTATCAAAATGGCTGACATGTGGATTTGACAATCCAGATTTTATTCTTCATGCATCTATGAATATAATTGATTAAGCAACTCATAAGTTGAAGGTAAATACATCGAGCTAGGTGAAGAATATATATGTTGCTTCTTTGATTGTGGATTTAGGTTCTCATTTCATTTCCCCATTTTTTCGCCAGGTTTTATATAGGGTTGGTTTTCAACCTGTACTGTCTGTAGTACGGAGTGAATCTTTTACCTAATCCGGATGGTACATTTATGATTCATATGGGATTCGAACCCATGGGTTCAAATCCTAATCGAGTCAAAGCAATGACTTAAAAATTGATACTTATCGCTTCCTAGCCTGGTGTTCTGCAATAATAGGGTAGGGTAAGGACTGGTTGGATCAGTGTCTGGATAATGTGACTGGGTGGGATATCAGGTCATGGTGCTGTTGGCCTGGTCTCCCAGTGGGGCAGCACTATAAAGTCGCCATGAGTGTGCACTGTCCCAAGTTGGTATCCGTCCGGATATGACCGTAGATGTTTGCAGGATGTAAAACTCCAACAACCAACCAACCATTTATGGTTTCGTTGTAGTGTTTTCACACTGAGCGACCCTACGTCGATAGGGCGATATCTCACTCAGTCGCATTATCCTGACACAGAGCCAGTGTAGTCTCCTCTCATCTCGTGCCCAGTCGCATTATCCTGACACAGAGCCAGGGTAGTCTCGTCTCATCTCGTGCCAGATCTTTGAATTGATTTCGTTCCATCTACAATTCAATGGGTCTTTGTTATTTTTTAATAATAAAATGCAAAAACCATTTCATTAGATGCTCGTTTGTTGTTTTCCGTCCTGGCAGCATCTAAAAAAAATCATATCAGGATGGGTACCGACTCTTGACAGTGCACACTCATGGTGACTTTATAATGCTGCCCCACTGGGAGACCAGGCCATCAGCACCATGACCCAATATCCCACATTGACATTATCCTGACACTGAGCCAACCAGTCCTTGCCCTATCCTATAAATGCCGAGTGCCAGGCTAGTTAGCAACAAACATAAATTTTGTAACTAATTGGTTTGTCTCGACCGGGAATGGAACTCCCGACCTTCCGGACAGAGAGCCTGCACTCTACCAATTCGGCCACTGTGTCCGGTCAGTCATCACAGTCGTTGTCCATATCACTCTCACGGTTGCTGTCGCTACCTACGCCTGTCAATGCCACAGTCGCTGTCACTGTCATTAAAGCAGTCTCTAGGGTGGACTGTTCCACTCAGTGCTATCGGCAACCCACAAGGGAGATTACATGCTACATACTACACCCTTGGTATTAATCGGAATGATCACAGATGGATTTACCCAATAGCAGGGTCATGTGACTGAGTGGGATATCGGGTCATGCTGCCGGCCACCGCGTCCGGTGATATGCGATACAGGCAACTCCAGCATCGTGTAATATGAGCCAGCCTTAACAAAGACTTCACTTCCAAGTCCTGATAGTCCTTCACGATACCCAACCAAGGTCATAATTAGAGGGGAAGGTCACACTTGCCCACCAATAAGCCACTTTGTCAGGCACTTGGGCACCGTCAAATCCTCAGATCCGACCAATCAGAAAGCGGGATTTCTGGGATAATCCCCGTTGCTAAGCACCATTAATGCGGTCTACTAGGGGGCGGCTAGGGCGCCGTCGTGCTAACAAGCGGCCGACAATCGTCTCAAAATATTTTCAAGTTGCATAGTCCGATGGTTTTAAGTTTCTGACATTTTCTGAGATAAATATATTAAATTGATCATTATAGCGACATAGCGAATGGTACACAGGAAGTGTGAACACTTATTTGTCTCTCTTTTTTGTGTGTACATTAGTTGTCCCAAGCAGGGGAAATCACAGTCACAGACAACTGGTCTTCCCCTCTCCACTGCTGGTCGATAGAAAGCCCGAGCCTATACTTTTACCGACCCAAGGGATTTTTAACCTCCCACACCACATAGACATGGTAGGAGAGCAACTGGCCTTTGATGATGCTGTAAGTTATACACAGCGGTGGAAATCCAAATTGGCATGGGGAATCGAACCGCCGACCCTCAGATTAGGAGTCTGACCTAGAAAAAAGTCAGACACTCTAACAACTCCGCCAGAGAGCACGCCATTATAACCTACCTTACTTTAGTTTGAAGTAACTTTTAATTGAAATTTCTACCTTTTGAGATATTTGAAATTCAAACATGTGAAAATAATTTTGGCTAGCTTGCCAAAACTCTGATACCATAGGCTTCTGCAGTAACAGGTTCTATTAAATTGACTTAGTGTTCCCTTCTATGTGGCAACAAATACTTAATAAGTACATCAGTATCTAAGTTAGATCTATAGAATCAAATCCAGATAATTGTTTTGATTTTGAAAATTTGATGCTTCATCGGACTATGCAGCTTTAAATACCCCTCAACTAAAAGTAATGATTTTAAAAAAATCAATCTAATTCTGGCTTAGCAGCGAACTGCACCGCTTTCTCCCCTCTCGTGAACTACCCATAGAGGAGGTTTTAATTATGACTGTCACTGTCATTAACACTGTCACTAGGACTGCCACTAACACTGTCAGTAGCACTGTCACTAGCACGGCCATTCGGACTCTCACTAACACTGTCACTAGCACTGTCACTAGCATGGCCATTCGGACTGTCACTAGCACGTCTCTAGCACTGTCACTAGCACGACCATTCGGACTGTCACTAACACTGTCACTAGCGCTGTCACTAGCACGGCCATTCGGACTGTCACTAGCACTGGCTCTAGTCCTGTCACTAGCATTGTCACTAGCACTTGTTTGTTTGTTGTTATTTTACGTCCTAGCAACATCTAGGTCATATCAGGACGGGTACCGAATTGTGACAGTGTGCACTCATGGCGACTCTATAGTGCTGCACCACTGGGAGACCAGGCCACCAGCACCATGACCTGATATCTCACTCAGTCACATTATCCTTGCCAGGCATTGCCCTATCCTAATAATGCCGAGCACTTGGCTAGGAAGCAAAAAGTATAAATTTTTAAGTTATTGGTTTTACTCGACCAGGGTTTGAACACACGATCCCATGGTCTATCACCACGGGAGACGGACGCTCTAACTCATTCAGCCATCCCGTCTGGTTGTCACTAGCACTATCACTAGCACTGTTACTAGCACTGTTACTAGCACTGCTCTAGCCATATCACCTGTGGTCTCATCCCCGCAGATATTGGACAGTCGGTGGCAGTGGACACCGGACCATTGCATTCATACTAGTATTCACATAAAGTGTTATATATTACAACCTTATCACTCGCTGTCACCACAACTGGCGCTAGCGTTGCTGGCATCCCTGGCAAGCTGAACTTCAGCGCCCTTAACTAAGTTAAGCTCGTTTTATTTAACGATGCCTCTAGAGCACATTGATTTTTATCATCGGCTATTGGATGTCAAACATATGGTCATTCTGACATATTTCTTTGGAGGAAACCACAAGGCTACTCTTTCCGATAAGCAGCAAGGGGGTCTTTTATATTCACCCTCCTGCAGACAGGACATCCTTTGATGAACCAGTTGTGGACCACGGGTTGGAATGGAAAATAACCCAAACTGCAAATGGGTCCGCTGAGCAGGATGACTGACACCTTCACAGGTGGACACTCTACCGCCTAAGCTACGTCCTGCTCCCTCACAGGGCCCTTACTAGGATAATAATAATATAATATATAATAGATATTGTAGTAGTCTGAACATGAGCTCTACTATCACGCGGTAGCAGCGGAGACTACGGCGCCATCAGGGCAGTACCATTACACTGCGCTAGGTGGCGGCACGGGTCACCACCGGTCAGACCCCAACTGGGCTGACCTCTACTGCGTGTGGTTGACCCACCCCCCCACACACACCTGTAGAGTCGATGTGGGATCTGGCGAGTGAGGGGGCGGGTCAGACAACTACTGACGCCACGGAGAGCAGATGGTTCAATAAACCAAAGGTGAAGCGTACACTCAATTGAATCTTGGTGTTCTTCCGTGTGAGCGAGAGAGTCGGAGGGCCATGGGCCATTACATTGGTGCCGTGACCAGGATCCTGTACAAGCTTTGCGCTGTATGGTTGTTGAACCGACCCTGTGTATGTATGTGTTAGTGCATTGCCTGTATGTATGTAATTGTAAGCATTACAAGACTTACAATTCCAGGGGGACGAGTGTAGTGGTCTGCACTGACCTCTCAGGCAAGTAACCACATAGACAGGTAGGCGTGGGGAGTGTGTTGATATCAGGGAGCCTAGGTGGTGTAATGGTTAGCACACTGGCCCGGAATGCAAAGAGATGTGGGTTCGAGTCCCGCTCTAGGCGCAGTATTTCCCATTTTCATCACCCCCACGACAATATGTTAACACTGATGTGGTGGCATTTAAAATGTAGTGCCCCAGGCAACTGCCTAAATTGCTGGTACCTTGAGGTGGCCCTGGCTGTCACTAGCATTATCACCATCGCTGTCACTGTCACTGTAACTGTCACAGTTGCTGTTAGCCTCATCATCGCGGTCGTTGTCCATATCACTCTTGCGGTTGCTGTCGCTACCTATGCCTGTCAATGCCACAGTCACTGTCACTGTCATTATCACAGTTGCAGTCCCTATCACCGCATCTGTCATTGCTACTGTCAATGTCAGAGTTGCTGTCACCGTCACTGTCCAAATCACTGCCACACTCACTGCCACTGGCACTGCCCCTGAGCCTATCGTCGCAGAGAGCTTAGTAAATTCTGCACATGCGCCCATACCGCCTGGTGAGCCTACTTGCTCCACGCATGCGCCTGCACCAGGAATGGCTGTGGGCGGATGGCGATGAGGCGTTAAATCGCGGTCAGTGGCCATGAAGCGCTGTCAGGGGCGCGCTTATGGCGGCCAGCCTGGCGCTTTGTGACGCCGTGGGGAGGCGAACCGGAAGTTACAATTAGTCACAATTAGGGCAGTCTGCTTAGTACTCCCTGAGGTGCTTCAGCCAATGGTGCTTCAAGCTGAGATTCCATTAACATGTCATGTGTGGGTTGGGTGGTTGGTTGTTGGAGTTTTACGTCCTAACAACATCTAAGGTCATATTAGAAGGGGTGCCGACTTGTGACAGTGCACACTCATGGCGACTGTATGTGTGTGTTCATAGTGTGTGTGAGGGATAAGCAGTAGGTAAGCCAGAAAACATAACAAAAAGAATAGGAGACATAATACTAAACAAACTATGCACACAAATATAATAAAAAAACAAAAAACAAATTGGAAACACCATAGCTTAAAGGAAAACAATCCATATGGATTATAACCACTACTGCACAGCGCCGAAAACAAGTGCATGCACTTAACCGTTATGAACAGAATAAACAAACAATCACAAATGCATAAAAACAAAAACAAAACAAAAAGCTTCGTGTGCCAGATTAGGTAGTGACCATTGATTTGACTCAGCCGGGCTTCCAACCCACGACCTACAGAATGGAAAGCCAACCAGCGCTCGCTCTTATATGCGACATAGCGAAATAGCGAATGGTAGACAGGAAGTGTGAACACTTATTTGTCTCTCATTTTTGCTTGAGTGCAAGTAAATATGTAACAGAAGGAATAATTAGTAGCATGTGGTGAATAAGGGGTCAAATTTCCCTGGATCATCAGCCCATGCTTTTTCTAATCTGTTCTTGAATGAATTTATTGACTCGGCATCAATAACATTTTGTGGGAGACTGTTCCATATATTTATGATCCTGTTTGAGAAACTGTGTTTGTTGCCTTAACTTTGAAATGGCTCATGGCACCGACTGCCTTCTCTTTTATTCAAGGGGAAAAATTGGTTCATATCTATTTTATCAAAACCTTTCATAATTTTAAATACTTCAATTATGTCACTTCCTTCCTTCTGTAGGAAAGGGTAGGAAGTGCGGGTAAGTGTGTGCTTCAGTGTGGATTTGTGGGTGTAGATGCTTTGTGTGGGAGTGTGGGTAGGTGGGTTTGGGAGTGTGGACAGGTGAAAGTGTGGGCATGTGGGTGTGTGGGTGGTGTTAGGGGGTGGAAGTGTGGGTATGTGGGGGGTGTGGGTGTATATGAGTATGTGGGAGTGTGAATATATCGGAATGTGGGAGTGTGTGTATGTGTGGGGTGTGTGGGTATGTGGGTGTGTGGGTGCGTGGGTGTGTGGGTATGTGGGTGTGAGGGAATGTGAATATGTCGGACTGTGGGAGTGCGGGTGTGTGGGAGTGCGGGTGTGTGGGAGTGTAGGAGTGTGGGTGTGTGGGAGTGTGGGAGTGTGGGAGTGTGGGAGTGTTGGAGTGTGGGAGTGTGAATCTGTGGGTGTGTGGGTGATTGATTGATTGGTGGTTGCTTTATGCCGTGTCGGAAGCATAGGCCATATTCACGGCAAGAAATGTTTGTTTTTTATTCAAACCATCGCATTTACATGTAAAAGCAGACAATCAATTATGTGTCAATAAACACTCAAAAGCTCACAATCATAAATCTGTAGTCAACGGAAACAAATTCCCATAGAAATAGAAAAGTTTGATTAATAATTGATAGAATTTATTTAGTAAACTATATGAGGTGGTACAGTCCAGCTGCCCTCAAAAAGGCTGACATGTTTTCCTGTTTTATCTTAGTAAAAAGGTCATGCATACTGTGTGCAGTGTAGAACTGTTGGCGCAGGGCCAACAAATCAAGCAACTTAGTAAAATGTGTTTGAGTGTCAGCGGGGACTGACACCCAATACGTTCAGGGGGAGGTTCCCCCTTTGAGCAGAAAAGCATGTGTAAGCCACGAGTGGCCAATACGGCAGCGGCTAAGGACCACTTGGTCTCGCCGACCTCCCGCATGAGTCTGTGGTGGCTTTCCCACAGATGGTTCAATTTCTTTAAGTTTATTAATGTTTTCATCCCACTCATGTGTGTGGGAGTTTGGGTGTGTAGGAGTGTGGGAGTGTGGGAGTGGGTGAGTTGGTGCATGGGTGTGTGGGTGTGTGGGTGTGTAGGAGTGTAAGAGTGTGGGTATGTGGGAGTGTGTGTACGTGGGTGGGTGGATATGTGCCAGTAAAGAAGTGATGGTGTGTGGGAGTGTGGGTATGTGGAAGTGTGGAATGTGGGTGCATGGGAGAGGTTGTGCGCGTGGATGCATGTGTGTGTGGGAGTGTGTGTATGTGGGTATATGGGAATGTGGGAGTGTGCGCGCGGGTGTGTGGGTGCGTGGGTGCATGGGGGTGTGGGTATATCACTATATGGGAGTATGGGAGTGTGTGTATGTGTGTATGTGTGGGTCGGTGTGTGGGTATATGGGAGTATGTGTGGGGGTATACAGGAGTAGGTGTGTACGTGTGTGTGGGTCACGTGTGTGTGGGTCGTGTGTTTGGGTCACGTGTGTGGGAGTGTGTCTGTGGGTGTGTGTCTGTGGGTGTGTGGGTGTGTGGGTGTGTGGGTATATGGGAGTGTGGGTGTGTGGGTATATAGGAGTGTGTGTGCGTGTCTGTGGGTGTGTGGGCATATCACTATATGGGAGTATGGAAGTGTGTGGGTGCGTGGGTGCACTGGTGCGTGTGTGCGTGGGTGCACTGGTGCGTGTGTGCGTGTGTGCGTGTGTGCGTGTGTGCGTGTGTGCGTGTGTGCGTGTGTGCGTGTGTGCGTGCGTGGGTGTATCACTATATGGGAGTGTGTGTGTGGATGTGTGGGTATATGGGAGTGAAGAGTGGGTAAGTGGCTGTATCACTATATGAGAGTGTGTGGGTGTGTGGGTATATGGGAGTGTGGGAGTGGGTGGGCATGTGGGAGTGTGGGAGTGTGGGAGTGTGTGGAATCCCTTACCATTATGAGTTCCCTCAATACTTCCTTTACTACAGCCCTATGTCGGCGCAGACACTCATGGCCCAGTCAGACTACACCGTTATGGCCAACGTGAGCCCGACCAGGGCGACTTTTGAAAAACCTGACGTGTTATGCAAATTCGGGGCCAAGTTGGACGACACCGCGGCGTGGTCGACATGGATGTAACGACAGCATAACGTGTGTGTGTGTCTGTGTGTGTGTCTGTGTGTGTCTCTGTGTATGTGTGCGTATGTGTGTGTCTGTGTGTGTCTGTATGTGTCTGTTTGTGTGTCTGTGTGTGTGTCTGTGTGTCTGTGTGTGTGTCTGTGTGTATGTGTGTGTCTGTGTGTGTCTGTGTGTGTTTGTGTGTGTGTGTGTGTCTGTGTCTCTCTGTCTCTCCGTCTCTCTGTATGTGTGTGTGTCTGTGTGTGTGTCTGTGTGTGTCTGTGTCGAATGGATGGATGGACGGACGGACGGATGGACAGACAGACAGACAGATAGACGGACAGACAGACAGAGGGATGGACAGACAGACGGAGAGACGGAGAGAGAGACACACACAGACACACACACAGACAGACAGACACACACATACACATATACACACATACCCACAGACACACATATACACACACAGACACGCACACATACACACACAGACACACACATACACACATACACGCACAGTCACATACACATACACACAGACACACCCACATACACACATACACACATACACCCACATACACACATACACACACAGACACAGAGACACACACACATACACACATGCACACACCCAGACAAACACATACACACACAGAAACACACACATACAGAAACACACACACAGACACACACATACACGCACATACACACACAGACACACACAGACACACACACAGGCAAACACACACACATACACACACAACACTAGTACTAGAAGTACTAGTAATAACACTAGTAATACTAACCAAACTATGTTGGCCATTACCTCGTAGTGTGACTGCTCCATAGGCGCACCATAACGTGATGGTGAGCCTAATGTGACCGAGAGCTTAACGTGACCGTAACGTGACCGTAACGTGACCGTAACGTGACCGTAACGTGACCGTAACGTGACACGAACGTCTTATCACCTCGTCACATCACATCGAAGTTTTTTCAACATGTCCAAAACCTTGACGTTCTCCGACAAGAGGCGACGAGAGGCGACGATAGTGAACGTGATGTGATGAGAGCTTAACATGACTGTAACGTGACTTTAACGTGATCCGATGTGATGACGAAAAGTCGCCACGTCGGGGTCACGTTGGGCCATCACGTCGTCGTGTGACTGGGCCATCAACTAACTGCTGCCAGCAGGTACTAAATAAATAGTTCACATCACAAATTGCTTCTGAATCATTTATCTGACTCATTCATCAGTCCATATTGCCACATTCCACACCGCTAGAGAGAGTTCAATATCCACCATTTTCTTATCGACTTTAATTCAATTCCAAGATGACGAGCACAAAATGTAATCGCTTGGTATTTATTTTCACTGCATCGGCTTACTCGTGACCGACCTCAATTTATTACCAGGTAATTAGTTTTCCAATTAAGGACGACAGATAACGGTGACATCGGCATTTCCCGTCATGCACCGGCATAGCCTCATCTGTCTTCTGATTGGCTCCCACCAATTACATATTCAAAAGCTGGGGATATTCACTCGGGTGTTAGAATCCTGCCAATAATGTTCGCCCTTACGATACATCACTTCCAAGAAACCAAACTCGAGCCACACAACCAACTGTTGTATTTCCTAGCAACAACTAAGGTCATATCAGGATGGGTACCGACTGGTGACAGTGCACACTCATGGCTACTTTATAGTGCTGCCCCACTGGGAGATCAGGCCACTGCCACTATGACCCAATATCCCACACAGTCACATTATCCTGACACTGTACTAACCAGTCCTTGCCATATCCTATTAATGCCAACTGTCAGGCTATGTCATGACAATAATACATCTTCTAAGTCATTGATTTGATTTGGCTGGGATTCCAACTACCGACTTTCCGCATGGGAAGCCCACGCTCTAACAACTTGGCCACTGAGTGTGCTAGGATGAGGGTGAAGCACATTGCTAACTTCCACACCGGAAGTACTAATTGATCTAATGTAAAGCGAGCACCAGACGAGCTAGGTACTCCCGCAGCAGTGTCTCCATGACAAAGCTGCTAGACAACCCTACAGAAAAAGTGTCGGAAGGCTGGATTAAGCACATATATCCACATTATTTCCAAATCTAAGCAGCAAAACATATTGCCCAGATGCGGATCTATAATATCCTCCTACTTTTGAAGTGCTAAATTGCGAGCATCCAGTGACCAGCCGCGATATTGTGTTTGCTTTGCATTCTCTCCCAGTTCTCCCACTGCATGCCTATTTAGATACACACTGCACACTGGAACAAGGACCATGACAGCTTGTTTATAGCTGATCATGTGAAGGCAGCGTTTATTTCTTATATGACTCTAAAAAAAAAGAATTGTACCATAGTTGCATACATTATACTATTTTTG
This sequence comes from Branchipolynoe longqiensis, assembly GCA_030323885.1. Classification (NCBI taxonomy): domain Eukaryota; kingdom Metazoa; phylum Annelida; class Polychaeta; order Phyllodocida; family Polynoidae; genus Branchipolynoe; species Branchipolynoe longqiensis. The sequence continues at coordinate 14,477,808 of CM059201.1, forward strand.
TTTTAGAATGTTACCATAGTTGCATACATTATACTGTTTTTGTTTTAGAATGCTACCATAGTTGCATACATTATATTGTTTTAGTTTTAGAATGTTACCATAGTTGCATTCATTATACTGTTCTTGTTTTAGACTGTTACCATAGTTGCATACATTATACTATTTTTGTTTTAGAATGTTACCATAGTTGCATACATTATACTCTTTTTGTTTTAGAATGTTACCATAGTTGCATACATTATATTGTTTTAGTTTTAGAATGTTACCATAGTTGCATTCATTATACTCTTTTTGTTTTAGAAGTTTACCATAGTTGCATACATTATACTGTTTTTGTTAAATACATTTATATGTCCTAGTGTATGTACTTAAACATATTAATTATTTTTTTATTTAACCATTGCATGACCCCCAATCGCCGATAGTTACTTTTTGTGCTGGGGCTTCGCTCAACAAACAAGCAAACTTATGCTTATGGATACAGAAGAGGTTGCCATTCACCCCAACTCTAGACATAGCACTGACACGTATCAACATGGTACACAAGAGCGGATGCGCTACCGACTAGTCCATCCTGTGCATTGCACTAAACTACAATCGCTACTGTAGTAATCTGAACATGAGCCGCACCACCACACAATGGCAGCAGGTACTATGCTGACCTCTTGTAAAATGGCTAATGCTCGAATCTGTGGTTGTGTAGGTAGGCTATAGTGAAATCAATACAGACAAAGAGAACGGAAGAGTATAAAGTGTAAAAGAAGAAAAGAGAGTCAAACCCTCTGGTTTATTATTGATATGGTTACATGGGTTCATTGTAGAGTATCACCCCACCCCTTTCCCCAATGGAAAACAAACATTCTTGGCCCTACAAATAGGGATCCAGCATTCCTGGTCCCCATGGCTACCAGTGGTCTGCCCACCACCACCAAGCTGTATGGCCCCATGGCAACCACCAACCTTGACCTTTGAGTGTGGTGAACACTATCCCAGCAGAGGGGGTAGGCCCTGAGTGCAATCACACCAGGCCTGCCAGCACCAGTATGTCTATTTACATCCCACTCCGGCACCACCAACCCATACATATATATATACATACATGCGCCTAGTCATGTACACCGATCAGTAATAGAACATTTTCATTCCCCCCTATGCCGTTTATCGGAATATTTTACACTCTGTTGCCTCTCTGCTGCAACAAGTGGTAGCAGGCCATGGGCGGGCCAAGGGAGGTCCCGCTGTCACAGTTTCCGCGGCATGCCAGTTTGCAAGGGACACATCCATTCAAATGCATTGTCAATGGCCGTGAGTGATCTTCATACAGAAAAAGTCAAATATCTCTCGAATTACACCACCTAGAAACAAACCGCTTGATACACATATAGAAAACATCTTTACAAAAAAGATTACATTAAATTTATAAGGTTATGGTTCTTGATTTCTATTAATTTTGAAGCAAACTAATGTTTTGCACTGTGCGAACCATCAAACTCAAGGCCTTGTCGATGGTCGTGAGCAATCTGCATACAGAAAATACAGCAAAAGTGAAATATCTCTAAAACCACACCACCTAAAAACAAATCGCTTGGTACACAAATAGAAAACATCTTTACCAAAAACAATATATTAAATTTATAAGGTTACTGATCATGCTGTTCGATTTTGATGCATGCGCAGAAGCAATGTGTCCCTCGCAAACTGGTGTGCCGCGGAAACTGCAACACCGGTATGGGACTGAACCGCCCCCCCCCCTCGCCTTCTCCATCAGCATGAGAGATTACCTGTGATCTGGCTGGTCAGGAGCGGGCGGGTCACTTGGTTTGTTTACTCTGCAGAGAGCAGAAATTCCAAAAATAAACAGTGAAATGTACATTTCTCTTCCCTGTTTTATTCTCCATGTTGCGTCCAATACAGACCAGGAGGAACTGGTCATGCAGTTATGACATGGCCTCCATTAGTAGACCCTTGTCTGAGTTAGTCCAGGGATCTGCATCATTACTGAATGAGAACAATGCAGTTCAGCAACCAATGACGTTGACACTCCGTAACACATAACACATAACGCAGACACAATTATTTGGTTGAGAACGCTAACTCTGGCTGGCCAACATTTCTTGCCTATCATTTATTTCTTATGGTCAAAATTTCTACTGGGAGTTATAGCGATAGTGGTATTCATGCCAGCTTGGCAGCTGCTCGTGGCGGGTTTGCCTCACTGAGCGTAAACCCAAGTCGCCCAGGCCACTGCCATCAGCAGTTTGGGCGATAGTAGCGTTCTGTGGACAAAATGCTACTGGCACTCCATTAATAATATTAATATAATATATTTATATAGCACAGACACTCGAACGGATGGGGCTGCCCTCTATGGAAGATCTTCTGATCAAAAAGAATCTCCAGTGGACTGGACACCTCATGAGGATGTCATCAGACAGGCTACCAAAACAGATCCTCTATTCTCAACTGTCTTCTGGCTACAGAAAGAGAGGGCGCCCCCGTCTCCGGTTCAAAGATACCATCAAGAGAAACCTGAAGCTGAGAGACATTAAGACCGACTCATGGACGCAACTCTCACAGGAGAGAGCTAAATGGAGAGCGGCAGTCAAGTAATGAAAGCAGTCTTTGTCGCATCGCGACCGACAGCATGATGATGATGATGATATAGCACAGAATAATGTTAATATATATATGCACCTATATAGGAGGAGTTGGTGTATATTCACATATGTATATATATATATATATATACACCAACTCCCCCATATATATATATATATATATGAGGAGTTCAGGCGCAAAACCAAGTAAGTCCACCCGACCTCTTTTGTTTTAAAATCAAGATTTGTATATGCCCATAAATATAATTCTCAGTAATTCCACTTTTCTTTGTATTATAGGGTTATGGGCAATGAACAAAATACTATGAAAGTGATAAATGAACCTTTATTCCAAAACTCATTAATTAATCAACTTTTATTGATTTTTCTGCAAAACCAAGTAAGTCCACTTTCGGTTTGTTTGCAAAACCATGTAAGTCCATTGTCAAAGACTAATCTTATGGAAATCTTGCAGAATCAAAGAACACACAATTTCCACCATAAGCTTACTCATCATCACCACTATCCTCAAGGTCCTGCACAATGTTTTGATCACCATCATGAGAGAGGACATTCTCATAGTAACCCCGAACCTCTTGATTTACATCCAACTGTTTCAGCAGCTTCATGAAGGATTGAACTGTGCCCACTTTTTCCCCCTTTTTAGAAGGGAGTGTTGACAATATTCCCTAGCAAATGCACTTTTGAACCCCAACTTTTTCTTAGAAATCTGTAGCACTCTTGGATCACTGATTGGCCAGCTACATCTTACATGGTTTTGCAGACAAACTTGAATGGCGCTTACAAGGTTTTGCAACCAAACCCTATTTTAAGGCCAATTTAACATAGGACTTACCAGGTTTTGAAACAAAACTGATTTGCTCATTGGGTAATAGGGACTAAGAAGTGGTGTCTCCATTGGTTATCTCACTTTTCATGAAAATGGACTTACTTGGTTTTGCGCCTGAACTCCTCATATATATATACACCAACTCCCTTATATACACACAGATACATATGTATTTATACAAGGATTTTAGATAGCAGACTGCGACATTACCATGCGCAAGACTGCCTGTGTCATGTCCACTAAGTCAGAGAGGGCGATCACTGCGTCCCAGACAGTGATTATGTCCCCAGGACACCCCATCCCGGCCCCCGCCCCTTCTCCCCTCTACCCTGGATATGTGTGCTACGTCAGAACGCTATGCCAGTAATGGCGCTCTCCCAGAGTGTGTGAGTGGTTGCGTGAATAATTGGGGTTTCTCTTCCTTGCAGCATCCAAGGTTACATCAGCAATACTGACTGCCGCCTTGGGACAGTGCGCAGGCATGGCGCTGTCTACCATGCTACTACTGCTAGTACTAGCATGTCACTGACATGCCTGATATGACCTTAGATGATTCCAGGACGTAAGAATCAAGCAAACAAACAAACACTAACACTTACACACATATCCACTCACATACATAGATCCACTCACACATACACACATAGAGCCACTCACACATACACAGTCACCTACACATACACACATAGACCCAGTCACCCACATATAACAACTCACACATACACGCATAGAGCCACTCACATATACACACATATAACCACTCACATATACACAAATATCCCCACTCACACATATAACCACTCACACATACACATACACACATAGAGCCACTCACACATACACACATAGAACCACTCACATGTACACACATAGACCCACTCACACACATATAACCACTCACACAGACACATACACACATATAGCCACTCACACATACACATAGAACCACTCACACGCATATATCCACTCACACATATACCCACTCGCAGATACACAAACGCACATATATGCACTCACACATACACACATGGAACCACTCACCCATACACACATATATCCACTCACACACATATAGCCACTCATACATACAGTCACATATACAGTCATATAAACATACACCCATAGGTCCACTCACACACATATAACCACTCACACATGCACATACACACCTATAACCACTCACACGTACACACATATCTCCACTCACACATACACACATAGAGCCCCTCACACATACACACATATAACCACTCACACACATAACCACTCTCACATACACACATAGATCCACTCACACATACGCACATAGATCCACTCACACATACACACATATAACCACTCACACATACACATATAGATCCACCCACACATACACACATAGAGTCCCTCACACATACACACATATACCCACTCACACATCCACACATAGATCCACTCACACATACACACATATAACCCCTCATACATACACACATATAACCACTCACACATACACACATAAATCCCCTCACACACACACAGACACTCACACATACACACAGTCACACACACATACACACACAGATCCACTCACACATACACACATACAACCACGCACACCACATTACTTGAACCCCTCCCCACACACTATCACCCAACCACTCATGTACCCCGAGGAACCCACTCCCCCCATCTCCCTCTGTGAACCACACATTCAGCATCGCCAATCAATCCCTCGCCCCAGCAGATTCCCTATAACACCATCTTGTGAAACATCCATTTTCTGTGGCCGCTCTCGCGCCTTTCATGACGGCGCTTTGCCACTGTTTGCCGGCGTGCACACACTTTGTGTGAGCCGCTGGACACGGATCAAGGCGTGTACCCCAGGGCGTACACGGACACTTGATCTGAGTCGTGGATCCACTTTGCTACTTTCTGTAAGGAGACATTGCAGAAAAGACAGCCGCAACTGTTTTATTATTTACCCAAAAGGAGTAATATATATAAATATATATATATATACATATATATATACAGTATAACCCTGTTAAACCAAACTTGAAGGGACCCTATAAATCTGTTTGGAATAACCGATCACTGGTGTAACCAAGCTTTGGCTTCGACTTTGACTTGGCTTTGGCAAAAACATGGGTGCATTATGAATGTAATATACAATGTATGTGGACACTTTGATTATTGTTTTTATATATATATATACATTATAACCCTTTTAAACCAAGCTTGGTTAACCCAACCGATCAATTAATCCAAACGTTTTTCAGCGGCCCGGCAAAATACTACCATTTATCATATAAAAAAGTTGGTGACCTTATAACCACATGAAAGTTTGGTTTAACTGTACTGGAAGTGCCCTGGGGCCGTATGCACGAATCGCGGTTAGGGCCGTAACCGCGGCTAGGCTAGCTCCACACGGCTAAATGTGTGTAATTGCATATGGATTTCTCACATTTAGGTGTGGAGCTAGCCTAGCCGCGGTTATGGCCTACCCGATTCGTGCATACGGCCCCTGGGTCCGAACATTTTGCTTAGATTAACGGTTAGTTTGGATTAACTGAGTTTGGTTTAATCAACTTTTTTATATGATAAATGGTAGTATTTTGCCGGGCCGCCGAAAAAAGTTTAGATTAACCGATCGTTTGGTTTAACCGACCTGAAGCTGAGAGACATTAAGACCGACTCATGGACGCAACTCTCACAGCAGAGAGCTAAATGGAGAGCGGCAGTCAAGTAATGAAAGCAGTCTTTGTCGCATCGCGACCGACAGCATGATGATGATGATGATGATGGTATATAACTTCAGCTCATGAAGAGGCTTTAAACAGATATTCTTGTTCTTGTTCTGTTCGTGTTGTTTTCTTGTGTTTGCGTGTGTGTGTGTGTTTTGTACATTCGTTGATTAAGCAGGGGAAATTTCAATCGCGGAAAATTGGTCTTGTTGTGTTCTTGTTGTGTTCTTGTTGTGTTCTTGTGCACTTCTGCTCCTGTGTTCTTGTTGCGTTCTTGATGCGGTCTTGTCGCGTTTCTTTCGCTTTCTTGTCGCGTTCATGTCACGTTCGTGTCGCGTTCGTGTCGCGTTCGTGTCGTGTTCGTGTCGCGTTCGTGTCGCGTTCGTGTCGCGTTCGTGTCGCGTTCGTGTCGTGTTCGTGTCGTGTTCGTGTCGTGTTCATGTCGCGTTCGTGTCGCGTTCCCGTCGCGTTCGTGTCGCGTTCCCGTCGCGTTCCCGTCGAGCTCTTGTCGCGCTCTTGTCGCGCTATTGTCGGGTTCCTGTCGCGTTCCTGTCGCGTTCCCGTCGGGTTCTTGTTATATTCTTGTTGCTTTCTTGTCGTGTACTTCTGCCTGTGTTCGTTTTGCTTTTTTGATGCGTTCTTGTCGCGTTTCTTTCGCGTTCTTGTCGCGTTCCTGACGCGTTTCTTTCGCGTTCTTGTCACGTTCCTGTCGCGTTCCCGTCGCGTTCCCGTCACGTTCCCGTCGAGCTCTTGTCGCACACTTGTCCGGCACGTGTCGTGTTCCTGTTGGATTATTGTGGGTTCTTGTTGCGTTCTTGTGGCGTTCTTGTCCTATTTTTGTTGTGTTCTCATTGTTTTCTTGTTGTGTTAGCCATTCCGAGGCGAGCGTTCTAACGATTACCCCCTCTTGGCTCCCTGATGCAATCCACCTCCCCTTGCCTACCTGCCTATGTGGCATGTCCCCCCGGGGAGGTGAGTGGGATGTTTCCATTCATGCCCGTCTGAGACCTTCCTGTAGTACCAAGAAACGACGCTAGGCGTCAGTACTGAGTCCACCAAGACCATTCAGTCGGAAACTCAAAGCGTAGTGCTATTTGGAACGTTGCCTCCGAGCCCACCCTCCGTCCATTTAAAGTTGCATAGTCCGATGCTTTTGAGCTTCGGCCATTTTTCTGAGATAAATACATTAAATTGATTGTTATAATCTATATTACTTTAGTTTGCAGTAACTTTTATTTTAAATGGCTAACCTTGGATATAAATTAATTTCGGCAAGCATTCCAAAACTCTGACACCATAGGCTTATGTAGAAACGGGTTCTATTACATTGATTAAGCATGCCCTTCTAAGTTCTATGTGGCAACAAATGCTTATTATGCCTGGTACACACCTACCGTTTGTGCGCGCACACCTCCCGTTTATGATCGAAAACTGCTCGTTTCGCACCCAAAAATCGCTAGGTGTGCGCCCCCTGCGCACACCTAGCAATTGCGATTCGCGCATAAAACTCAGTTTTTAGTGCTAAAAGCGGCCGTTTACGATTGCGATTCGCGATTCGAAAAACGAATCGGCCCGTTTTCAGTTTTAAGTGGGTCGGGCCGAGTCGCGAGTTTTAGTGCACGAATCCTATACGGGAGGTGTGTACTAGGCTAATGTCCACCAGTATCTAAGTTAGATATGCAGAATCAAATATAGATGAGTGCTTTGGTTTTGAAAATTTGATGTTTTCATCGGACTATGCAACTTTGAAGTTGTAAACCACCAGAACTGGGCATCAAAGTGTTCACAACATTCCCCATATATTCTTTGTAAATTAATAAATACATCTAACATTTGATATTTTTGCCGCCAAAGTTGTTTGCTTGTTGTTCGTTTGGGTTTTACACTCTGGCAAAATATAAGGTCATATCAAGACAGGGACTGACTTATGACAATGTGCACTCATGGTGACTTTATAGTGCTGCCCCACTGGGCGATCAGCCTGACCAATTTCACAGTGAATCACATTATGATGAAACTGAGCTAACCAGTCCTTGCCCTATCCTAGTAATGCCGAGCACCAGGCTACGTAGCGGCAAGTATCAATTTGGTAAGTAAGTGATTTGTCTCATGGTGACTTTATAGTGCTGCCCCACTGGGTGATCAGCCTGCCCAATTTCCCAGTGAATCACATTATGATGAAACTGAGCTAACCAGTCCTTGCCTTATCCTAGTAATGCCGAGCACCAGGCTACGTAGCGACAAGTATCAATTTTGTAAGAAATTGATTTGACTCATGGTGACTTTATAGTGCTGCCCCACTCTCCGGGAGACAAGGCCACCAGCACCATGACCTGATATCCCACTCAGTCACTATTTTGACACTAAACTATTTTGACACTATAAAGTCACCATGAGTGCGCACCGTAGCAAGTCGGTACCCGTTCTGATATGACCTTAGATGTTGCCAGGATGTAAAACTCCAAGAAATAAATAGTCAAAACCAAAGTAGAAGAGCTAGCTGCGGTGATAAAGTAGGTGGTTCCTGTCTCTGCCACCAGGGGAACCTAACTGTTTGCTGTGGTCAATATAAATTTCAGATATTTGTAATAGTCTGTACTGACCTCTCAGGCAAGTTACACCATAGACAGGTAGGCATGGGTAGTGTGTTGATATCAGGGAGCCTAGATAGTGTAATGATTAGCACACTGGCCCGGAATGCAAAGAGATGTGGGTTCGAGTCCCGATCTATGCGCAATATTTCCCATTTTCATCACCCCCATGACATATATATATATATTAAAGTCGGCCCAAGGTTGGTCGATTTAGAGAGGTTTTACTCTACATATGTGATGTATAAAACTTATGCGAGTATAAAGGCGCGTAATGGAATATCCCCTACTGGCCACCCTGATTCTGTGTACTACTTTATGGGTGGCCCCTCCCCTGGGTGGGACAGGTGGCGCCACCACCCCAGTGCCATGAATGCTGTCACTCGCGCACTGGAACTATCTGGTGTGTCGTTCGGCCATTCCGTCTGTATGTATATGTATATATATATATATATATATATATATAGTATATATATATATATATATATATATATATAGTAAAACCTCTCAAACCGACCACCTCCACGGATCGACCAGTCCCCTATATCAATCGCTTTATTTGGGTCCCAACAATACTATTATAACCATATTCTAACTCCGTAAACAGACCACCTCCCTAAATGGACCACTTAAAGTCGGCCCAAGGTCGGTCGATTTAAAGAGGTTTTACTGTATATATATATCTATTTGTTGTGTCGTTTTTGATATGAGAGTAGCCTAACTTTATATATATATATATATATATATATACACTAAGCAGTGGGTGCCCCCGTTGCGCCCCCCAGTGAGCAGGGTGAGTAGGATTATGGGGACACTGGCCCGGCTGCCCGATGCCGGCTGAGGCGATTGCTTTATGCACATGGCGGATATCTACACCGCTGACCCCTTTTAAGATAACAGGGCGATACGGTCCGACGGCCAGTAGAGGGGCATTGCGTCCTGATGCAATGAGTGAGCCACGTCGATTCTGTTCTCCATCAGTTTGACTTATTGAGGTTTGACTTCCGAGTGTCATCCGGTTGGGTCTCCCTACTCGAGCCTTGGAACTGTAGAACTTGGGGGGAAAGACAGGCGCGAATATCAGAATGTTGGTAAAGACTTATTAAAATGCGAATAGCAGAATGTCGGTAAAGACTTATTAAAATGTGAATAGCAGAATGTCGGTAAAGAGTTATTAAAACATGAATAGCAGAATGTTGTTAAAGACTTATTAAAACACGAATAGGAGAATTTGGATGAAGGCTTATTAAAATGCGGATATCAGAATGTGGGTAAAGACTTATTAAACAGGAATAGCAGAATGTCGGTAAAGACTTATTAAAATGCGAATATCAGAATGTCGTTAAAGACTTATTAAAATGTGAATAGCAGAATGTCAGTAAAGAGTTATTAAAATGTGAATAGCAGAATGTTGAGATAGACTTAGTAAAACACAAATAGCAGAATGCCAGTAAAGACTTATTAAAACGTGAATAGCAGAATGTTGGTAAAGACATATTAAAACACGAATAGCAGAATGTCGGTAAAGACTTATTAAAATGTGAATAGCAGAATGTTTGTAAATAATTATTAAAACGTGAATAGCAGAATGTTGGTAGAGACTTATTAAAACGCAAATATCAGAATGTCAGTAAAGAGTTATTAAAATGCGAAGAGTAGAATGTTGGTACAGAGTTACTAAAACGCAAATAGCTGAATGTTAGTAAAGAGTTATTAAAACATGAATAGCAGAATGCTGGTAAAGACTTATTAAACCACAAATAGCAGAATGTTGGTAAAGACTTAGGGTACCAGGGAGATTGGGCGTTGTTCACGGACTGACATGTGTTCTGGGCCATTAAATAGCTTACTAATCAGACATTTGCAACATGACATATGGGACATGGTTGAATCCTTACTAACATCTTGTATTGCATTGATATATCAAACAAAACAGTTCCCAAATCAAAATGGAAATATTTATTACCATGTATGCATGCTTAAATTTAAAAAGAAATTATTTGATGTTTTCAGAAATAACATTACAGATTTCCATCACAGGTGTAACTGGTGGTGACTGGATACCATACAAATGTTGTACACTAATTATTCAGTGAATAAAGCATGGCTGGGAATTACTTTTTTTTAATCAATATAATAACTACATATTTCTGTATATTTTGCCATGATTAATATGCTTCTAAGTATGAAATTATTTAATTCTGCTTAGATTATTATTAAGCAGACTGTGTGGTGTCCTACACATGTGTTACATCTGAGCACCACATGTTATACTGCCATAAGACATAGCTTAATCATGGACTACACCTTTACTTTTATCTCATCAATTTATATTTTACAGCGATGTAAAGAGGCGATTTCCAGCTTTCATTTGCAACCAAAAAATGTGAAAAAATCTAATATTAGATTTTAACTCTCCATGTGACACTTCTGGCCAGTTTTCAGGAGAGTGACTCATATGTGTAGCATACAACATTTAAACCAGGATTGGTTATTAATTACAGAAATGTTCCCTCCATGCACCAGGAAGAGTGCAAATGAAGTGGCGACGTATATTAATGTTTACTGTAACTGTATGACGACTACTTGTTACCACAGGACTGCTGGGTAAGCACACCCAGCCATTCTGCATATATTATGGACACCACCGGCACTGGGGTTGATGGACAGGTGCCCCTCTTGGGCACCACCCCTCTCAGGCTGCAGAGGTGTCTGATTGGCTGGCTGTGTGAGCCCAGTCACCCGTGTATTCCTTTCACTAGCTACACAGACACACTCACTCTAGAGATACTAAAAGAAGCAGTTCACCACTGAGCTGTGTGTAACACTCATAGGACTTAGGTTCAATGGGTTGTAGGCATGAATTATACTGAACAAACAGGAACCATGTGGGTCTGTGTGGCAGGTTGTAAGTGAGTCAGGGTGGCAGGTCACTAATAGGTGAACAAGAGTTGTTTGATTGATTGATTGGTGGTTGCTTTACGCCGTGTCAGCAGCATAGGCCATAGTGACAGAGTGGCATATCAGGTCAAGGTGCTGGTGGCCTGGTCTTCCATTGGGGCAGCACTATAAAGTCGCCATGAGCGCGCACTGTCTCAAGTCGGTACCCGTCCTGATATGACCTTAGATGTTGCTAGGATATAAAACAACAACAAACACACATGATGATCGATTCTGCCACATAGTAAACAGGGAACGGACATGTCGTGGGTTGCTCCCCGACTACTTTCGTAAGTAGGTCACGTCCGGTTGCCGCGTTAACCTCTCTAGTGACTGTGTGTACTCGTGCATTGGCTGGTCCTTCTAAACCCTCTGCTCCCCCCACACACCAACGGGCACTTTACTGGCTCAACTTGAGCAGTCTAGCTTTGACCAGCTGAGGAAGTTGCATAAAACATCTGTCAAACTCGTGACACTAAAAATTGGGTGGTTGTTGGAGTTTTACATCCTGGCAACATCTAAGGTCATATCAGGATGGGTATCAAATTGTGATAGTGCGCACTCATGGTGACTCTATAGTGCTGCTTCATTCAGAAATGAGGCCACCAGCACCATGACCCAATATCCCACTCAGTCACATTATCCTGACACTGAGCTATCCAGTCCTTACCATATCCTATTAATGCCGAGTGCCAAGCTAGGAAGCAACAAGTATCAAATTTGTAAGTCATCAGGTTGACTCGACCGGGAACCGAACTCCCGACATTTCGCATGTGAGGCCAACGCCCGGTCGGTCCACTCTGTGTATCAACACTGTGAGTGTCACCAATGTGTGTGTGTCACCACTGTGTTTACACATTTCGGCTAACACACTCTTTTCTGCTCAAGTGGAAACATCCATGCAAATGTATTCGGTGTCAGGGCTCACTGAGACACAAACATATTTCATCAAACTGTGTTGATTGTATGGCTTTGCACCAACAATTTTACAACGCAAAAGCCATGCGCAAACTGGTTACCAATCTAAAACAATAGGATGTTTTAGCCTTCTTAAGGACAGCAGGACTGTACCACGTGATCTAGCTCATTGAACACCTTAAAAAAACACAACTTAGCCTGAATGATACCATTTTGCCTAGGATATAATTTTACCTAGGATCTTGTTTCCCTTTGCTGCAATTTTCATGATTGTGAGCTTCTAACTTTCAAAGTGTCTTTTGACACAAAATTGATTGTATGCTTTTACATTCTAAGTAAAAGCAATGCTTGAATAATAACATGATAACAGACTAATTGAACACTTATCGCCATGAATATGGCTGTTGCTGCTGACGTGGCATTAAACAACCATCAATCACGCAATCGAGCAATCAAGCTAGTCAGGGTGGTCGGTTAAATTTACAATGTTAATTTTTATTCTATTTAGAACCCCCCCACCCCAATTAAAGCACTCTGACACCGAGACCAACAAGGACTGCCCCACACATGCAGTCCAATTATTCTGACACTAAACCAACCAGTCCTTACTATATCACCGGAATCACTTGAGCATTCCATGAGTTCGAACTCTGTTCGAGTTAAACCAATGATTTAAAAATTTATACTTGTCCCTACCTAGCCAGGGGCTGAGCATTATTAGGGTAGGGCAAGGACTGGTTGGCTCAGTGACAGGATAATGTGACTGAGTGGAATATCAGGTCATGGTGCTGACGACCTGGTCTCCCAGTGGGGGCAGCACTATAAAGTCGCCATGAGTGCTCAGTGGATCAAGTCGGTACCTATTCTAGTATGACCTTAAATGTTTCCAGTACATAAAACTCCAACAACCATCAACCAACAAACATAAACCAACCAGTCCTTGCTATCTCACACTATCCTGGTAACGCAAACGCAAAGCGACTGGCAAGAACCAATCTGGACCGGCTTGCACCAATTTGAGACAGTCCTTACCTTTTACTTAGCCCACAGATCGAACCCGCTACCCGTGACACGACAGGCTGTATCCATCTTAGCCCCCCTCCATGCCCCCCCCCCCCCCTCATCCCCCACCAGGCCCTTGCAGGGCTGAGCTCCTGATTCGTCCACTTCAATGCAGGTCACAGTGCCTCCGTTTATTAGGGCACTTCCGGGAGTTACGTGCCACGATCTGACCAATGAAAATGCTCGATTTATCGGCCGACTGAGACGAATGGCGAACTGTTCAAGGAGGTGGCTACTGCCGGAGCCCCGTGTTACTAACATGGCTACTGCCGGATCTCCGTGTTACTAACATGGCTACTGCTGGAGCCCCAGCTACTGCTGGAGCTCCGTGGCACTAACATGGCTACTGCCAGAGCTCCGCATTACTAACATGGCTACTGCTGGAGTGCCATGTCACTAACATGGCTACCACTGGAGAACCTGTGTCACTAACATAACTACTGCCAGAGCCCTGTGTTACAAACCTGGCTACTGCCAGAGCTCCGTGTTACTAACATGGTTACTGTCAGAGCTCCGTATTACTAACATGGCTCCTGCCAGAGCTCCGTGTTACTAACATGGCTACTGCCAGAGACCCGTGTCACTAACATGGCTACTGCCGGAGTGCCGTGTTACTAACATGGCTACTGCCAAAGCTCTGTGTTACTAACATGGCTACTGCCAGAGCTCCATGTTACTAACATGGCTACTGCCAGATCTCCATGCTACTAACATGGCTACTGCCAGAACTCCGTGTTACTAACATGACTACTGCCGGGGACCCGTGTCACTAACATAGCTACTGCCAGAGCTCCATCTCACTAATATGGCTACTGCCGGAGCGCCATGTCACTAACATGGCTACTGACAGAGGTCCGTATTACTAACATGGATACTGCCAGAGGTCCGTTTTACTAACATGGCTACTGCTGGAGCACCGTGTGACTAACACACTAACGACCGTCTTTGTCTATGTGTCATTCTCTGAAACCGGGATAAACTGTGACTTGGAAACCAAAAGTGAAAACATAAATCCAAATAATAGTCGAGAACATTCCAAATAATAGCAGAACGCATGTTCATATGAATGCGTACATGTTGTATATGTCAGTTGAAAAAAAAGCTATTTCACCATTTGATTTTGGTCTCAAACAAATTGAGCAATACGATAGTCTCACACATGCAACATGCAAACCAAACACACATCCAGAACATACTTTTACTATGCACCCACAATCAACCAGGATTTGATTGACTACAGTCAAGCAAACAATAGTATGTCATACAAGAAAAACGTTAAAACAAGTTTTGGTAAATTCAAAACACGAGGCGGAAGTACATAATGTGGAAGTTTATTCAGGAGTAGTTAATCAATCAAGTAATAGTGAACAATGTCGGTGTAGTGACAATCAATAAGGTTAATCGAGTAAATAAGCAAATGTCAAGGAAAGTAATGAATGACTGCTGAGGTCAAAAGTTCAAGTAGTAATAAGTCAAGTAAATAAGCAGTAATGTTAATGAGTAAATAATCAAATGTAAGGTAAATAAGGAAGTCTCTGCGTGACCCGGGCCTCAACCCTTATGATATTGTGGGGTCGGGCGGGCTGGTGAAAAGAGGTGTTG
The DNA here is from genome assembly GCA_030323885.1 of Branchipolynoe longqiensis. Classification (NCBI taxonomy): domain Eukaryota; kingdom Metazoa; phylum Annelida; class Polychaeta; order Phyllodocida; family Polynoidae; genus Branchipolynoe; species Branchipolynoe longqiensis. The sequence goes on from CM059201.1 coordinate 14,493,094, forward strand.
GTGGTCAGGCGTGTGGTGGAGAAGTGGCAGAGTGAGGGGAGAGCGGAAGGGAAGTAGGGGAAGGCAGGGGACCAGCGGCGGCACCAGCGGTCAGTGCCGGTGCCGCCACCTGGAGGAAGTGGGAGGAGGAGGAAGGGAAGCGAGGGAGGGGCGGCGGTGCCGCCACCTGGAGGTGGAGGAGGAAGGGAGTAGAAGGCAGAGCAGGGGGGAGGGGTGAGGAGGAAAGAGGAAGGAGAGAGGGGGGGGGGGGGGAAGAGGTGTCCGCCTCAGTTTCGAATTACCCATATTGCCGCAGCAATATGAACAATGCATAGCGTTGATGGGTCAATTTTCACATTTTCATTTCAGCACAAAATCATACAATATTTGTTACCTCTTGAGATTCCGGGGCTAGCGTGCCAACCATTACACTACTTAGGCTTCCTGATGTAGTCACCCTATCCATGCCTACCTATCAATGTGGCTCCTATCGGAGAGTTCAGTGCAGACTACTGTACTAGTCCCTCTGGAACTAAGTTTTTTAAATGGTTTATGCGAATAAGTCATTTAATGCTTACAAGTACATACATGTAAATCACTTACCGTATATTTCCCAATAGACGCGCACTGCGCGAGTGCAGACAGACGGATGCGCATGTATGCAACGTTAAAGAATTTCATGGATTTGTTTTTGTCGTGCCTCAGAGATGAAGTGGGATTGTCTTATTTTATGTGCATTCAGTCTGAATATGATCGTACATTTTTATTTGTTTTTGTTGTGCCTCTGAAATGAAGTGGGATTGTCTTATTTTATGTGCATTCAGTCTGAATATGATTGTAAATTTTGATTTGTTTTTGTCGTGCCTATGAAATCAAGTGGGATTGTCTTATTTTATGTGCATTCAGTTTGAATATGATCGTAAATTTTTATTTGTTTTTGTCGTGCCTCTGAACTAAAGTGGGATTTTGTTATTCTATGTGCATTCAGTCTGAATATGACAGTAAATCTGTGGCGTGCTTTCAAACTTAAAATGGGGTGTGTGCTTCTATTGCGTAGCGTGCTTATATTGGGATGAAGAGTTCAGGCGCAAAACCGCGTAAACGCCAATCCAAAAATGTAATTAAACTAAAAAGTCTTGACTTGAAAATAATTTTAATTGTCACTAATTCGACTTTTCCTATGATGACATGATTATGGAGCAATGCATAATAAGGTAGGAATGTAAAAGAAACTATTTTTTCACCTTTGAATCCACTGTTTATGTCAATTTTTGTATATTGGGGTTTATGTGGTTTTGCACCTAAACTCTTCCAACAACCAGACAACGTGTAACTTTTACAATTCTGTTCACCACAACCAGTGTCATGGTGTTGATGAAAATGGGAAATATTACACCCAGAGCAGGATTCGAACCCACATTTCATTCCATTCCTCGGCTAGTACAATGACCATTACACTACCTAAGCTCCCTGATGCAATCACCCTATGCATGCCTGCCTGCCCATGTAGTACTTTGCCCTACTTTCTTTGGCAAGGGACTGAGAGGGTAAGGCAAAGTACTTCACTACCATGCTCTGGCTTGAATAACTGACGATGTATTAATACTACACCCCCCCCCCCCTTACTCTTGCCCCCTCCCTGGGCACTCATTCATCAATGACCCAGCCCCTTTGCAATGAGCGGTGGAAATGAGGCATGTAAATGAGCAATGCGCATGCACCAATGTTACCGGTGTGCCGGCAGCAGAAGTGAAGGGGCTGTCACACTACTACTATGCATAGCCTTAGCGTATGCTGACGTATGTGACTTTCAACCAACACATCGGTGTATGCCATCATATGGTATGTACATGTTGGGCATACATCAGGTACGTTCCGGGTACGTCATTATATGTTGTCTTATGTTGCTGTGCATCGAGGCTCCGAAAATCTTTTGTCCATGCTCAAAATTTCCAATGTGTGTCAACTTATGCCTCATACGTTGAACGTACGCTGCGTGTACATTCGGGATATGTCGGCGTACTTTGGGAGTATGTTAGCGATATGTTGGAATATGTTGCTGCATGTTAGCAGTACGTTCAGCTGGTGGGAACTTGCAGTCCGCGTACAGCCTGCGTACTGCCAACGGATGCATAACATACTTCGAACATATGCCTGCCATATCTCCAGCATACTTAACGTATACGCCATACTTCTCGCGATGTAGTAAGATACGTAACATTGATCAGTGTACCCTGAGCCTATGCAAGCATTTTGCAAACGTTTTGCAAACATTTTGCGAGGCACATGAATGCTCTCATATGCTAGCAATAGGTCAGAGATACGGTCTGCCTATGTTACATATGTTGTGTGTACGTTGTGTGTACACCCATTTTTATCCCCCCCCCTCCCCCCCGCTGAAAAGTTTGACGAATGCTGACGTACTGGCAAATTTTCGAATGTTGAGCACGTCCTGATGCCGTACATCGTAGTGTGACAGCCCCTTGACTCAGGAGAGAAATAGAAGTCAGTGTGTTTACCTTATGACCCACTATATTTAGGGATGAAAGTGGTCTGCGGCAAAAAAAAAATGCGGCAAAAAAAAACCAATCAGGCCGAGACCTTGGCGCCACCTAGTGGGTTCTGCCAGAACCAAGTCATGGCAGCAACAAAATGCGGAAATTAGGTCGATACATATTCCACACAGTCACATTATCCAGACACTAAGCCAACCAGTCTTTGCCATATCCTACTAATGCTGAGTGCTATGCAGGCTAGATTAAAGTATCCATTTTGCATGTCATTCTGTAAAAATATACGGATTTTCGGTTCAGAATTATATATTGGCAGAGAGCATTATTATTCTTGGGCGACGGAGTGGGGAGAAGGTTATGTAATCTAAAAGCAATGGTGCCCCACTCACATTATGACATAATATAAGCTATGTGAAATTTATGTTCATACATTATGCCTAAGATTAAAGAATAGATGTTCTCATATAAGAGACAGTTCATGCTTGGTGAAATGTTCCTCTATGCATTCATAAAGAATGCAATTGGAGAAAAAGGACATTTTTAATATATTTTATATATATATTTGTAACTGTCTGCAACTACCTGTCCCCACCGGACCTAGGGCCAAGCACACCAGCCATACCACATTCCTTAGGGCCACACCCTGCAGGCTGGGTTGGGTGGCAACTTCCCATATTAGGGCATTGCGCATGTTATAGGTAACATGACTAATTTACGGGTGGAGAAATGCAGAACGAACCGATAGGTGGCGCCACTCGAGTAACCCTAGGGGCATCCGACCCGACCCCACCAGCTGACCCTTCCCGCCGTTTTGATCACGTGACCTCCCTTCGCCTGCCCGCTACCACAACCCTCCGACCCGAGCTACTGATCACACTGATTCACTTTCTACCTGCTACCTGCTACATGCTACACAGCCTGTCTACATGCTACACAGTCTACATGCTACCTGTGTCACTCCTACCGTCTCGCTAGCCGTGCAAGTGTGCCGAGGACTTCATGCTACCTGTGTTGCTCCCGTATCGCCTCGCCGCGCGAGTGTGTCGAGGATTCATGGTCGACGTCTCGACTTACGGTATCGTAGAAAACAAAAAATATTTCACAATAGATTCGACGGAATTAGCATTGGCAACGTAAACCTCTTATTGTGTCACCCAGTGTGTCGACAGGTCGACGGCCTGTGTGTCGGCGTGGTATCGGGACAGATGTCAATATTGTCAATCTCAACTCAGATTCGACTTATTATAAGCCTATATCTGTTATAAGCCTATTAACTCTCAACGGTACTAATTGGGACGACAGAACCGGGCCCAGGATCGACGTGGACGCCATAGCACAGTAGCTAAAGTGAACCATCCAGACCGATTATTTATTTTACACTATTTTACACTATTTTATGCCGTTGATATTATAAACATTGACCAAGCTCTTAGATATAATAGACATTCCATAATTAAATGAACATATTTATTAATTGGGACGACAGAACCGGGCCCAGGATCGACGTGGACGCCATAGCCTAGCGCCAAAGCGCACAAAAAACTCACTGACAATTGGCAATTTGCTTAGGGTTAATTAACTCTCAACGGTACTAATTGGGGCGCTAGAACCGGGCCCAGGATCGACCTGGACGCCATAGCACAGCAGCTAAAGCGAACCACCCAGATCGATTATTTATTTTACACTATTTATGCCGTTGATATTATAAACATTTACATCGACCTGGCCGCCATAGCGCAGCGGCTAAAGCGTACAAACCCGCCAGGCTCCAAGGTCTTAGATATGATAGACATTGATAAATATATGAACATATGTATTAATTGGGTCGATATAACCGGGCCCAGGATCGACGTGGACGTCATAGTACAGTAGCTAAAAGCGAACCAACCTGACCAGGTTCAGCCAAGGTGCCATAGCCTAGCGCCAAACCGCATGGAAAAATTCAATTATTTATTTTTCACTATATTATGCCATTGATATTACAAACATTTACATCACTGGCCGCCATAGCGCAGCGGCTAAAGCGGACAAGCCACCCAGGCTCCAATGACTTAGACGACAGTCATTTATAATTTAATGAACTCATTTAACGCCATCGCTTTACACCACTATTTTATGGCTTTGATATTATAGCCATTTACACTAATCAACTCATTAAACGTCACCGCTTTACACCAGATTCATTCTTACCCACAAATCACCAACTTCATCACTATTCTACTACATCACTTTTACCACATGTTACTGATACCGTTACTTACCAGCACTGTTATGACATTATCCTACACATTTACATTTTAACCAACTCATTTAACCACACCCGCACATCAACAACCTTGCCAAATACATCAACAACGACAACGCTGTTTATTTTTATCTCTTACTACCTCTTCTACGGAGACTAGTCGGCACCCAACTTTTATAACACACCCACACGACTAGATATTTGAAATTCACTGACGGGTCACTGCTCCAACAGACACATTCTGGTACTGCCCAAATATGCCGAACACAAGAAAAAATTCGAGGAAGGCAAAAAGATACGACACACCAAAGCCCCGGGGGTGAACAAGGAAGGCCCAGATGGAGCCGGATCTCCATGGAGACAACATGGAAGCATCCCCGGTGTCCCCAGCCAGCAGGAACTCAATCTCGGCAATGCAAGAGGCATCATCATCGGAGCAGGCATCGGCCACGAACGCAATAATACACGCGGTAAACGCAGCCGTTAGCCGCGCAATGGAGACACAGATGGCTGGGTTGGGTGGCAACTTCCCATATTAGGGCATTACACTGCCCAGTCTGTAGGGAGGTGTCTGATTGGCTGGCTGTGGGAGGTCCAGTCACCGGACCCCCTTGGTCTATCATGACCACACAAGTCTCATTCTAATTAATTATTCAAGAAACTTCTCCACCAGGCACACTGTAGAGATCACTCTACTCCTGGCTCTTGAGTGAGACACACCTACTTAGAGCAGGATCCCAGACACTCTGTCTGATGCTACCACAATTCATATATCAAAAATTGAGTTGACTGTAACAACCAGGGGACTCCGGTTCAATGGGCTGTAGGCACTGACTCCTAGATCTAAGAGAGGCAATGAGACTCTGTGTAGGCAACAGGCAAGGAGTGGAGGGGATAGGTCACTAGTGGGTTAACAGGGGTTGAGACCAATAAAGCACAACTTCTTCAGTGTTAATCTTGTGTGACTTGTCTTAGCTTTCTTCCTCAGGAGTTTGCTATGTGGGTTGATTAAGGGTTGATTAAGGGAGGCAGCTATTGCAGGTATAGCAATACCTCAGGGAGTTTGATGCCCCTGCCATGCAGAGTTGTAAATCACTACCTTGTGGTACAGGTTCTTGTCAGAACCAAAGGCTAAAGGAGCAAACCCTAAACAGAAAACCATGTCACTGTGGCAGCATTAAGGGTGGTTGATGTATGGATCTCCCAACATCTCCTGACCAGCCACTGCAGGGACAAATAGTTTTGTGCCTGTCTGGACATGTTCTTGCTGGTGTGAAACCTCTATTTGCTCCGCGAGAGAGTGGCACTGGTAACTTGCAAAAGCCAGCAGCACTTCAACACTTTTGCAGGCAGCTCTCATGAAATGTACAACTGCACAAAATAAATAGAGAGAAGCAGTCAAGTAATGAAAGCAGTCTTTGTCGCATTGCGACTGACAGCATGACGATGATAATGATGAAGGGAGGCATCACAGGTGATATGAAGGGGGAAGAGTTTCATGGTATTCTCTGGGGCTCTGAGCGGTCGAGTAACCCAGTAATACTATAATTTGTTTGACTC